>OX155955.1:28078437-28148437 GCA_944548615.1 Micropterix aruncella | reverse complement strand
TTTCTCGCTAAAGTCGCGTTCCAGAGTAGCGTTTCTGACGTACCATGGGGCTCCCGAAACTTTTCTCAACCCCACATTCATCAGCCGCTGGATATTTGTCCGCTGTGACGTCGATATGAGGTGGTACCAGGCCGGTGCCGCGTACGTGAGTTTTGTTCTCACGTACATCTTCAGCATCAGCAGTCGTGTCTTCGCCGGAATCGCGGCCGAGCGAAGCATGGGCAGCAGCGCATAGAAGGCGGATTTCGAAGCGGCGACCGTCGCTTTCGCGTGATGCGAGAAGTTTAGGCGACGGTCAATATGCACCCCGAGGTACTTGACCGTGTTTTTCCACGGTACCGGGGTGCCGTCAAGTTTCATTGGCTCTGGATAGGCTTTAAGTGAGCCGGTGATGATAGCCTCGGACTTGGCCGCGTTGACGACAATCCGCCACTTCCTTAGCCATTCTGGCATAAGGTCTAATTGCTGCTGTAGTTTCTTGGCCGCGAGCTTGATGTTCATTGAAGATGCCATGTACATTGCGTCATCTGCAAATAGCGCCAGCTCCGCGTCGGCGCTGAGCGATATGTCGTTCGTGTAGACTCCGTATAGCGCCGGCGATAGGCAGCTTCCTTGCGGGACTCCCGCCGCGATGGGTCTAATTGTTGACTGATTGCCCTCCACCGCGACGTAGAATCCTCTTCCGGAGAGGAAGGAAGCCACCACGTTTCGGAGCAGGCGCGGTGTCGTTGTCTGAGTCGCCAGCTTGTATCGGAGGCCCTCGTGCCAGACTCGGTCGAACGCCTTTTCGACGTCCAGGAAGACGGCTGCCGAGTGCAGGTGTTTGTTGTAGGACTCCGTAAGGCGGTGTACTACCCGCGTAAGTTGCAGGGTAGTCGAGTGGCCCGTACGGAATCCGTACTGCTCGGCGCGCGGGGCGAGGTGCGGCGTGAGTCGCGCCAGTACGCATCGCTCGAAGACCTTCGCAAGAGTGGGCAGCAGCGAAATCGGTCGATAGTTGCCCGGCTGCCGCAGGTCTTTGCGAGGTTTCGGCAGCATTATCTTAATTTATTTTCACACACAAAATCCTTATGTATAATGCACCATGCGGAGTGACAGTACGCTCTAAATTTCCGGCGAGGCCCTCTGTTGGTACATTTTACTACTATCTGACTTGTACGTTTAGACATCCCGCCCACCAAAGGACTTCGTTCTTTACCAAAGTCTAACTTATACCTTAAGACTACATCAATCGGTTAAATAAAAAAACGTTATTAACGAAACACCGCCCACCATGACATATGGTCATGATGACCGTCACTAACAAATAAACTTAACTAGTCTAGACAATTTTTTTTTCAAATTATCAACTAGTTTATAACAATATATAAAAACACGTGTAATAATTAAACAAACAAACTTTAAATTTTAATGATATATATCACGATGGTACATCTTTCTCAGTAATATCCGAAATTGGCAGTAAACACAATTTATTTAATGGACGCTTGCATAATCCATTTTTAGTCTTAACCGTTAAAACTCTAGTGACATTATCCTTGCCTTCATGTTTCTCTACAATTTTTCCTAATAACCATTTAGCTGGAGGCAAGTTATGGTCTCTAAGAATTACAACATCGTTGATTTCAGGTTCAGCTCTTTTTAATGCCCATTTATATCTTTGATTGAGAGTCACTAAATATTCATCCGACCATTTTTTCCAAAAATCATTTACAATTTTTTGACTAAACTTCCACCTTTGTAAGCTCGTAACATTTTGATTTTCATAATTTTCGTCTGGTAGAGTAATTAGTGGCTCTCCTATCAGGAAATGTCCTGGTGTCAGAGGCAATGGATCGTCAGGACTGCCGCTTAAATATGACAGAGGCCGCGAATTTAAACAAGCTTCAATTTGTGTCAACACAGTCGATAACTCCTCAAAAGTTAAAGTAGAGTCTCCTATCACCCTTTTGAGATGCGTCTTAGTAGAGCGAACCCCTGCCTCCCACAGACCACCAAAGTTAGGGGCATGCGGAGGGATGAAACTCCACGTGGTTCCATCATTTGACAATAACTTGCTGATCTCTTCAGGAACTTGCGACTTCGACCGATCGAACATTTCTCGTAATTCCTTGCTCGCGCCTACAAAATTAGTGCCATTGTCACTATATAAAGTTTGGCAATGGCCTCTCCTTGACATAAATCTTCTAAACGCAGCAATAAATCCTTGGGCTGTCAAATCCGATACAGCTTCCAGGTGAACTGCCTTAGAGAACATACATATAAATACACAAATATAACCTTTAAATGATTTAGAGCCTCTTCCAGGTGAAAATCTTACATTTATATGTCCCGTAAAGTCAACTCCTGTAATCTTGAATGGCCTTATTGGCTTCAGTCTTATTTCAGGTAATTGGCCCATCAAAGGATTGTTGTTTTGCTTGGCATATCTCACACATTTTACACAGGTTCTATAACATCTTTTGGCCATCTCTCTCGCTCTAATTATCCAAAATTTTGATCTGAGTATATTCAGCATTAACTGTGGACCTCCATGAAGTGATTTTATGTGGGCATCCAAAACAATTAATCTGGTGAGATGACTCTCACTCGGTAATATAATTGGGTGCTTCACGTCGAAATCTACTTCAGCTTCCTGTATGCGTCCACCTACCCTTAAAATCCCATTATCATCAAGAAGGGGATTTAGAGTGTGGAGCTTACTCTTTGGAGGCACACACCCTCTCAACCTTAATTGCCTTATCTCCTCTTCAAAATATAGCCTTTGCGTTTCTTTCACACTCAATTTTAAAACGTCATCTCTCTCCTTGACAGTCACAACTTCCGTTACTATTGGTCTCTCACTTTTAGGCAACTTTAGATTCAACAGTCTTCTGCAGTAAGATAATACTCTCAACATTTTCGCTAAATTTGAGAATCTTGTCCCAACAGACTCTTCTTTAGGTACTGTTATAGCTAAAGTTTTGATAGGTCTCACTTCTTCATTAGTTGTGAATTCGCTATAGCCTTGTTCATTGTACTTTTCCTGTCTCAACCAGCCAGGACCATGCCACCATAAATCCATTTTCATTAACTCGACCACCGTAGAACCGCGCGACGCACAATCAGCAGGATTATGATTTGTTCTGACATGGTTCCACTGCTCTTTATCAATCATGGTGAGTATCTCGGAAACTCTATTACTAACAAACGTTGTCCACCGACTAGGTTCTCCAGCTAACCATGCTAAGACAACTGTACTATCGCTCCACGCATGTAAATTCTCTTTTGGAACCTCCATTACTTGCGCTACTTCGAACACTAGTTTTGTGGCAAGCAACGCGGCGCATAATTCCATACGTGGAATAGAAATCTCTTTTTCAACTGGTGCTACCTTGGTTTTTGCCGTAACCAGATTCACTACTATATCTCCGTTCCTTGCCCTTGATTTTAGGTATACTGCTGCAGCGTATCCTACTTGTGAAGCATCCGCGAAAGTGTGGAGCTCTACCTTATCGTCACGTTTTGTCTGTAGCCACCTAGGTATACCCAAAAACTGGACATTTGCAAGATCCTCCCGGAAACTATGCCACTCCTTTAATAATTGTTCAGACAAATCGTCATCCCAGCTCAGGCCAGATTTCCAAAGTTGCTGCATGAAAATCTTTGCTCTTATAATGACAGGAGCGAGCCAACCGATAGGGTCATACAGTCTCGCAATTTCAGACAACACCTATCTCTTGGTCATTGTTTCAGCTTTCTCGGGAAAATGAAGATCATATTCGAAATTGTCGGTAGTTTTGTTCCACTGGATTCCAAGAACTTTAGACATCTCATTTTGTTTAAATATAACCGTCTGATCCTTGTTTCGATTTTCTTCTCGGATGTGATCCAGTAATTGTTTACAGTTTGAACTCCATTTTTGTAACTCAAAACCACCGGCTTTCATTAATTTGCTCATTTGCTCGTATATCTCTATGGCTTCGCTCGCGTCTTCACATCCACTAAGCAGGTCATCCATATAATAATCAGTTAATGTTATCTTTGAAGCAACGGGATACTTCCCGGCCTCATCTTTTGCTAGCTGCTGTAATGACTTCACCGCTAGATACGGCGCGCTGGCTGTTCCGAAGGTGAGTCTCTTCAAACGGTAGTGTTGTACTGGCCCGTTCGGGCTTGGTCGCCACAATATCCTTTGAAAGTCGGTGTCTTTTCTATCTACTTTAACTTGACGATACATCTGCTTTAGATCTGCCATGATGCAAAATTTATGGCGCCTCCATCGCATCAACGTATGTCTTAACTCTGGCTGCAGTTTAGGACCTACAAGAAGATTGTCGTTCAAAGAAACATTGTTCACACCTTTACAAGATGCGTTGTATACGACTCTCAACTTTGTTGTCTCTTTGTCTTCTCTGACAACAGCGTGGTGGGGAAGATACACGACTTGAGCTTCTTTTATTTGATCTTGATCTTCTATTAACTCCATATGATCTTGGTTGACGTAGTCCTCCATAACCTTCTTGTACTCCTCATATAACGTCGGATCTTTATTCAGTTTTTTCTCTAACCCATTAAACATTCTCATGGCTATCTCTTTTGATTTTCCTTCTAGGCATTCTGGCTTAGAGCTCTTAAACGGCAGCCTTACAACATAACGTCCACTCGTATCTCTTATTGTGGTCTTTTCAAAGATTTCTTCACATCTCAACTCATTTTTTGTCATTGGTTTTCCAATAAAATCTGGCTCTCTTTCAATCTCCCAAAATTGTTTTAGTAATAGATCTTCCTTCAGATGAACATGCATACTCCACACTCGGCCATTATTTAAGGAGGAATCCTGCTCTACTTTTCCTGATAAAATCCATCCAAATTGCGTGTTTTGCGCAATCGGACCACTCATTGACGGATGTTTAATTAAGCCTTGAGTCATAATAATTCCGTAGACGTCAGCGCCTAAGATCATGTCGATTTTATTCGGGGATCCATATTTCGGATCGGCTAAACTTAAACTCTCAATTCCCGGCCAATTTGTCATCGTTATCTTTCTCGAGGGAATACATGAAGTAACTGTCTTCAAAACAAAAGCACTGACTAATATAGAAAAATTAGGGTTGTGCAGTGACTCTAACTCCACAGAAACCATACCCTTGGGTATTGTTTGCCCTTCTCCTACTCCCATTACTACACCATTGGTAAACGATTTTTTGAGACCTAAAACTTGTGTAACCTCCTCTGTCATGAATGAAGCCTCAGATCCTTGATCGATTAATGCTCTAACCACCAAAGACTTACCATTACTCGATCTTGCTCTAATTAAAGCCGTCGCTAGTAGCACCCGACCTTCGTTACGCTCAGTGGCAAAATGTGCTACAACTCGTTTCTCAGATTTATTATAAAATTGCACATTTTGGTCCGCTGACCTCTCACCCTCTCGACTTGGATTCTCTTGCGAAATCGAACTTTCACTTTGAACTCGCTCGTAATGAAGCATCATATTATGTCTTCTGCCACATTTACGACAACACATTGGTTGCCGACAATACCTCACTTAATGATTCGATGATAAACAATTGAAACACAATCCCTTCGATTTTACAAACTCGGTTCTCTCTTCTGGGGATTGTTTCTCGAACTGCTTGCACGGATGAATAGCATGTGATCCAACACACATCACGCAGACTTTCTCATTGTTTTTTGATGTAGGTTTCTCGTCAACGGTAGAATGAAATACTCTTTTGTTTGGAATTTGTTTCACGTTATAATGACTATGGGATGCCCTTTGCATTGTCTTATCTCCGTCTAACATCTCTAATGTTCGAAAGCGTGTCTCAAGAAACGTGGTCAATTGCTTCCAGGTGGGTAACTCCTCCGATTCAGCTTGACTTATTTGCAGCTCCCACAGTTTTCTCGACTCTGAATCTATCTTCATAAGAACTAGGTGGTTAATAATGGCGTCCCATGAATTGGTATCTATCTTCAAGTTCTGCAACGATTTTAGACAAGCCGAGGTAGTATCAAGTAATTGTTTTATACCTGTGGCCGATTCTGCAACCAAAAGTTTTTGACCAAATAACCGCTTCATCACTTCATTACAGTTGAATCTCTTGTTCGTATAGCGTCGCGTCAGTTGATGCCAGGCCTCCTCGTAATTAGTGTCTGTTGTTGAAAGGTTCTTCAGTAATTTTTCGGCTTCGCCATATAAACTACCCTTTAAGTAGTGCAACTTCTGAACTCCACTCAGTGATGTATTTCCGTGTATGAGTGTCAAGAACATGTCATGGAAAGATTGCCACTCTTCGTAACTGCCTGCAAATCTGGGTAGTTGTATCTGCGGTAGCTTCACGTCGGCACTAGTAGTCGAAGCGCACGAATTCGACTTGACCGTGGTTGATAACTGTCGCAAATCCTCCTTCATACGAGTCTTGTATTCAATATACGTATCATCAAACACACTGCATAGGTCTTCCGAAAAATACGATATTTCTGCTCGTTTCCCCTTATCAACGCTGCTGACTAGTTCACGATGAGTTTTTTCGAAGTCATTCCTCCAGTTGTCTAAAACCTCTGAACGCGACTCAATATAAGCTATAGTAATTCTGTCCTTCGGCGACTTTTTATAGATTGTAAACGCCTTCTTTACCCTTTCATATAAGTCTTCTTGATTTAATATATTCGCCTTCATTCTTAAAGTTATGTTAGTCAAAACAACACCCTTAAAGTTCCAATCTACCGTACGATGATTCCAAACTACCGCATGCGAAGATTATGTTTCCGTCAAAAATTCCGAAAAGTCCTCTTTTCGTAAAAATTTTTGTAAGACTTTTTTTCAAAATTTTTTATAGGCTCATTTTTTGCAAAAACTTTCTTTCTCTTTATTTTTTTTCAAAAATTTTCTAAGTTTTTTTTTTTTTACAAAAAAATTCGAAGTCGTTTTTTACGAAATTTTTCAAAGTCCCAAATCACTTTTACGAAATTTTTACAAGTCCCAGACACTCCGCGAAACTTCGACTTTCCGACACAGCACAAATTCACTTTATTTTTCATTCACTCTACTCACGATCTTCCTAGTCCTGTCCTTTTCACTTTTTCCCTGGTTTCGGCACCAGATGTCGCTGCGGACGCGTTGAAGAATACACACTTGCTATCGAAAACATTAATTTATTTTCACACACAAAATCCTTATGTATAATGCACCATGCGGAGTGACAGTACGCTCTAAATTTCCGGCGAGGCCCTCTGTTGGTACATTTTACTACTATCTGACTTGTACGTTTAGACATCTATATATATATATATATATATATATATATATATATATATATATATATATATATATATATATATATATATATATATATATATATATATATATATATATATATATATATATATATATATATATATATATATATATATATTTATATATATATATATATTTATATATATGTATATATATATATATATATATATATATATATATATATATATATATATATATATATATATATATATATATATATATATATATATATATATATATATATATATATATATATATATATATATATATATATATATATATATATATATATATATATATATATATATATATAAAATTATACTAATTCTCTTATTCTAAATGTCGTAAACAGTCTCACAAGACCTCAACGTAAAAGTAGACAAAGGGACGAATGGTAATATAACCCAATAATGTAAAATAATATGATTTGAAAGATGAAAACATTAACCATCTTTCAAGACATGACACTGATTCATTTAGGGCAGAGAGTGTATTTCGATTATGTCCGCTTTACCTAATTCCACGAAACCCACGCTGTTTTAAGAGCCCATTGAAGAACCATCTAAGGCGTAATGTTAATAAAACTAAGATAAAAAACGTCCAAAACATTCATGAAATACTTGTAAATAAGCAGTTATTCCAGTTTAAAAAGAGAGTATTTTATGCTAGGTTATTTTTTATTATTTTTTTATTTTTATAATATTAATCATCCTAAAAATGCACAGTTTTGTAACGATGATAGGAATACAGAATAAATAACAAAAACAAAGCAATTTAAACATTAGAAACAAGTTTTATTACAAACACATACTAATTTTAATCGCGCCCATATGAAAGTGGGAGAAGAAAAGGGGCGAGGACAGAGTTGAATGTAATTGTATTGCAAGTATAATTCCGTGTTTTCCCTAATTTGTTACCGACTATACGGAGAAAGACTTTCTTGTTTGATATAAAACAAGTTTTATGCTTCAGCCGCTGACGCAGTAGATTGCATTGAAATGCTGGACAATTTGGATGTGCTATTTTTAACATATTAAAAAATGTTTTTATATATCAATCTCTAAATTTCCATAAAATTTCCCCTACGCGTAATGTTCGAAAAGTAATATTTAAACTACAAAATCTATGGTCATACATACCATTCAAATGTATGAGTTGTATTGAGGGACTTGGGAGTGGTTTTGAATAATCCTATTCTATAAGCATGTTGATCGATGGCATTGTAACAAAGGCCTACAGGATGCTGGGATTGGTTCTACGCAACTGCAACCTGTTCTCCAACTTGGGTTGTCGACTACAGCGGGCGAGCCCGTCACCTCAGGAAGTTTTAACGATTAGTCGTTCTATCTCCCTGAAGCGAGCGCAGAAGACTTGAGGACAAAACAGTCCACCATCTAGCTACGTCACAAGCCCGTAAGAGGTCAACGCCTTAACCGCGAGATAGCCAGGAGTGTTACCCGGCGGGCCTACACTCACGCCCTCACTTCCAATTGTGACCAGATTACTCCAGTCTCTCGATTGGTTACGAGTGTTTACCGAATCTATCGCGGACCACAGCATCCTTTGCTCGGCTGTTCACCCAGGATCGGGTAGCCGATGGTCATTTCAAGAACAGTCGCCGTAAGGTCCGCAAGCACCCCCGCTCTATAGGAAACAGTACTGCTTCGAGACTCCCCCGACTGTTAGTCAGAGTGCACAGTCGATTGGCTTACGCCGCACGGTGCGCAGACCGTCCAGGAGCGCCAGAAGGTTGATTCCCAGGGGAAACTAACCATAAGGCCAGAGTCCTACCCAGGCTCGCACTTCATGCGTGGAGGCCGTCAGATAGGTGTTGACCCGTGAGTGTGACCAACCCTGAACAGAATGGGTCTTCGTGGCCAACTCAGCAAGGGCCCATTAACCCCCTAACTCGCTAACTCGAATTCTTAATTATTCTCGAAACAAGATTTTCCCCAGTTACACACTTTGTGTAAAAAGATGTTTTTTTGGGAGTGTGAAATTGTAGGTGTTTTTAACTATATCTTTTATAATATGCAACATATGTGCCTTATTAAAAACTAATAGGTGTAATGTACATTTTACCTAGTACTCAAGGGCGGTCCTAGCCTTACATTTTGGGGGGGGGGGGCATGAGATTGGTTTAACGGTTTGTAAATAAAACAAATTTCCCATTTATTATACAATAATTTGTTTATGGAAACAAGTGTATTTGCATAAGGAGCTTATTATAACATATATTTAAGATTTGGGGGGGGTCATGACCCCCTTGACCCCCCCCCCCTGGGACCGCCCTTGCTAGTACTAATGTTGAATTGGGTTCAAATTATATTTATAATCTAGGGTTAAGGTCGATAGAACATCCTTGATGGTTAAGTGATGGGGGAAGATCCTTGACGTAAACATGACACGCTAACGTCAACAATTCAACGGTCATGGTCGATTTGCCAATATTTTATCATCAAGCAATATTTAAGTCGGTCGGAATTGATTCAGAATGGAATGTCAGCATTCTGATGAGGGGAGAACGTGTAATTGAATATACGCTACTGAAATCGTCGAAAGGTGGGTGTCTGCTGAGTTTGGAGTGAGTCGCCGCGAGTACGTGATGCCGAGCAAGCTAGCATGTTGCCGACCACCCCGATAGAGTTGCCAAGTTGTCACTCGAACTAAATTATCAGAAAAAATATATGTTGGAAACGTAAATCCTCCCCACGTTAGAAGGGAATGGCTGTAATTTCTAAAATAACTTTGTATTTAGCCATGGAGGGCAAGGAAATAAAATCGGTGTTTTTATGCAGGATGTTCTGTATCTAAAATCTTTATTAATATGACTACGCCCTAATAAACAGCTTATTTCCGAATCTTTACCACATTTACACCAATGCCCACACAATCTTTCTGTCTTCTATATAAATAAAAATGTAAATGTTCGATCATTTAAAATCTTAAATCTCCGAAAAGTCTTCACTGACTTCTTTGAAATTTTGACATAACGTTGCATTCGAATACATGCGTGTATTTGAATCTTTACTATCTATACTATTATTATAAAGAAGTAAAGTTGGTAAGTTTGTATGTAGGAGGTAACCTCTGAAACAACTTATTGGATTTTTTAAATTCTTTCACTAAAGGAAAGCTACTTTTTTATTTTATTTAAGAATTAATTACTATAAAATATTGATTTTGCTTACAAAAATAACAAAAACCGAATGGCAAAACCTTAACCTTTTGCTTATTTGATTCTGTCACCCAACTGGGACTAGCCCGTTCTAGGGTGGACAGGACTCTAATATTACCATCAATTATGTACAAGTTTCAGTAAAATGCTAATAATACTGTATTGTCCTACAAAGTAGTCCTCAAACAAAAATATAATAAAAAATATTAAAATAAATATAATAAATAAAATGCAATTCCATTATATAATCGGCAATAATATGCAATAATATGTGTGTGTGAGAGAGAGTGTGAGTATGCCTGCACTAATGTCTGTGTGTGTGTGTGTGTGTGTGTGTATGTGGGTCCGTATTTAAGTGTGCATTTATATTATATTTGTAACAAAAACTGCCTATTTTGTTGTATTGTTTTCGCGCCTTTGTGCAGATTATGTTCGCTGCACCCGTTTTTCCATGTTTTCCCCGTGTTTAGTCATGTTTCCTGTTGGTTTTCGCTGTTTTCATGATTTTCTCTCATATTATGACAATTAAAAGAACCATGTTACGAAATTTCGTAAATGTCAAATTTTTGACAGATAGAGCTGTGCAGTCATAATTTTTATCGCCCTAACTGATTCTGGCGATTACTAGTGGCGACACTGCTCTGGCTCTACCCTTTATGGGCGACTTCCGCCTTGCAATCATTCTGTTTCGTTTCAAGATGGCTAGGACACAGACGCATAGGTTCGGCTGTGAGAATTGGCGACCGCCGTAAGAAGCCGGAGAGTGACCGCCTGGCGGTAAAAATTTGTTATGTGAAGTGTGTGTGACTTATCTGGTAAGCATTTAATGTCCTTTTGGGTAGCTTTTCATATAAGATCCTCGCGATTTTAACGGATTTTTCTATTAATCGCAGTTTTTGGGGCACCTCTGTTTTTTGGTCAATATTGCTGCTAATGTGACGTAAATCATCACCAAATGTGAGGATTTCACCTCACCTTTAAATTGCACCGGGATTTTTGTTTTCACGTGGAAAAGGAAATAAAATAACCCTCAATTCTTGAGCGGTGACATGTTGGCTGATTGCACGCCGTAATAAAATACATCGACAGGAGGGTGGCCTTGTGATGGATTAAAATTTCTTTTTTTCTTTTTTTCTTTTTAAAATTTCTTTCGGGTATCTTTTTTTTTTTTAATAAGTTTCCTTCTTTTTCTTTAAAAGGAGGTGGCGTCCTTTTTCCTTTCATTCTTTTGGGTTTTGGTGGTTTCTACCGTGCTTCTTCCAAACACGGGAATTAGTATTTTGAGGTTATATATTTTATATCATATTGTATTTATATTTATTTATTTATTTATTTATTTATCCTATTTTTTATAGTTACATAAAAAAGATTGTGTTCATTTTTTTTAAACATTTTAAAAGAATACATATGAAGAAAATCGCGAAAGGGCATTAACTTGTCAGGATTACATCACCCCACTAGGTATACGCCTGTGTTGGGGTGATGGATATATAGTTCTGTGGTATTATTTGCTGAGCCTGTATATACTACAATACATTTTATTTTAATGTGTATTGTAATTTGTATTTTAATTTCTTTTAACAAACGGCAATAATTTCAAATATGTTGTTCCATATTTACACTTTTTTAGTAAAATAACTTATTTACTTCGTTTTATTTCAACGATACAAGTTGTTTATATTATTTATATAGATATAATATAGGTAATATCAATATTAACTATAAATAGTAACAATACCTGCATAGTACCGAGTGATTAATTTTATCTTATCCCGAAACTAAACCAGTAGTAGTAGAGTAGTCAACTACAACGGGAGAACCCGTCACCTCAGGAAGTTTTAACGAAATAATCGTGAATTGAGCGCAGTCTCCCGTGAAGTGAGCGCAGAAGACTTAGGACAAAACAATCCACCGTCAAGCTCCGCCACCTGCCCGTCAGAGGCCAACGCCTTAAGGCGAGGCACCCTGAAAGGTATCCACCGGGCAACCTTGCCCCCTGACTACCAGTTTTGGCAGGATATCTCCGTTTAGAATTAACCTTAAGAATACCTCCGTACTCCCGACTGGTTACGGGTCCGAATTCGCTTGTTGTATTACAACGGTAATTCTGTTCGAATTTATCGCGGTCCTGTGCGTTCTATGCCCGTAGTGCCACACGGGATCGAGTGACCCAAGATCATTTCAAGAGTGGCATGACAACAGGTGAACATCCACCCCACTGCTTAGGAAACAGTGTATTTCAATAGTCTCCAGAACCCTGCAGCAATTATTCAGAATGCACAACCGATTGGCATCGCTGACCGGTGCGCAAACCGTCCAGTGGCGCCGGGATGCAATCCCACCCGGAGAAACCGGTGCACCAGCTCTGAGGACTGAGACACAGGAGTCTTACCCGGGGTAGCCTTCCACTAGCTGAATCGTGAGTTGAGCTGATCCGAGAACAAAATGGATCTTGTGGCCCAAGCTGCACCACCGAACCAGTAAATAAGTTTATTGATGAAAGAGAAACAGCAAATAAGCAAGATAGATATAGGTTATCAGTGTGCGGGTGTCAGGTAAAATTCGCCGCCTGTGCCGTCGACATGCCATTGTTTTACGTTGGTGTTGTATAAACAATTTAATGACTAAAAGAGATACAGTAAAAAAGTAAGACAGAGATGTACGCAGTGTTTTGGTGGCAGGTAAGTTCCTTGACTCGCGAAGTAAAAATTCAACCGTACCTTTTGCGCGCAACAGTTTCGCGCGTGAAGTCGACGGCCTTGATAAAAACGACCATAACTTGTAAACCACTATACGGATCATAAAAAAAATACCGAAAATGATCGCATTGAAATTTCAAATATAAAATATTTTAGGCTTGCAACCCGAGCCGGTCGCCTCAAAATAGTATTGTGAGTGTTTTCTGTTTTTCATGTGATGCTGTTTTGACTTGTGATAATGGTGATAAAAGCTAGTTACATAATAAACTCTATTTAACTAGGTTAAATAACTAGTTTATTTCACAAAATCATCCATACATACGAAACTTCGGATAAGTATAATTCCAATATAATATGGAACAATGAGTTGAACTTTGATATCATTACTACTTTACAAAATCATAATTAATTACTATAAGTCTCTAATTGTTACGCTCTGGGTGCATGCTTTCATACAGTCATTCCCATTGTCATTTTTAACACTCTTTTATTAGCTTGAACCGTATGTATCAACGTATTTTGGCCGTGTTTAGGCTTGTTGGAATCGGCTTGAGATCTACTCTGGTTTTCAGGGTCTGATGACGGAGCCGAAAGGCAGGCATTGGAACTAAATAACGGAGCAATGGATACTTAACGTGTTTGGGCTTGTTGGAATCGTCTTACTCGAATCATAAATGATAAGATTGTGATAAGACTAAAAGTAGTCTTATCAGGTCTTGTGGTAAGACTAGAAAGATAAAAATGAAATAATAGTTTTAAAACCTAAAATATCACACGTTTATAAGTACTGCACTTAAAAGCAAAAAAAAAAAGCAAAAATAATTAACCACTCGTTTATTAATGTGTAAGCCACGTTTTTAATTAACTATATTATTTGAGCGAAAAAGTGTGGGCGCTTTTTCTTTAAATGAAGTCATCATAATATTTTTTAGTGAAATGTTACCAAAAAGCATTTTAACGAAATATTATGTACCTAAACAAATGCTAGAAAAAGCGCCTCACACTTTTACACTCAATTAATATAGTTAATTACAAAAATAGCTTACACTAAGTCCCTTAGAGTGACAGAGACAGTGAGATCAGAGTGGTTAATTCCTTTTTGCTTTTTATTTTTTGCTTTTTGCTATTTTTGGATTGTTTAGGTCAAATTTTGCAAGCTAAATTAGAACTACTTCCTCTTATCTTATGAAGTTCATTCAATTATGATAGCCCGTTCTAAGTTTTACCACCACAGGGCTGCTGCACCCAGGGTTGGCTTCTAACAAGAGGACGCATTAACGGTCAACAGCACAGAATCAAAATTTTGTATACGCATTGAATTATGATAGCCCGTTCTAAGTTTCACTACGACAGGATGCTGCACCCAGGGTTGGCTTCCAACGAGGGGACTCGTCAACGGTCAACAGCACAAACACGAAAATTTGTATAGCATTTAATTGTGATAGCCCTTTCTAAGCTTCACGATGACATGGCTGCTGCACCTAGGGTTGGCTTGGAAGAGAGCATTTTAATAAAAGCTTGTGTTTAAAAATGTGTCTTTACTATTAAATTATTTAGTGTTTGAAACTTTTTTGTTTAGTGAATGGCAACACCGTCCGCCCGGGTGGTTGGGCGGTTGGGCCCGAGGCGGCAAGGCGGTCCGTGGGGCGGCTCGACGCCGCACTCGGGAGTCCGGCGAGCCGCGAGCCGCCAGTCCGCCGTGACCGCCCGCCCACGCCGGTCGCACGCTCGTCGGCCGCCCCGCGTTCGCTCCGCAGCGTCGTCGTCCCCCCGTGCGGCGTCGCCCGCGCGCCGTCGCGCCGTACGTGCATCGCCGCCGCCGCGCCGCCTTCGGCCCCTCCTCCACCGCAGCGCCGGCACCCTCGCCCGTAAACTCTTATCAGCTCGCTCTGTGGATTTGTTCGTTAGTAATTGAACGTTTAATGTGCGTGCGCACAGTTTGCAACAGAAGCGAGGTGAGTTTCCCCTATACTAATGAATGCAATGAAAAAGTTTTATGGTCAACATAAACATGTACAATACATTGCGTACCTACATATGCTGAACGCTAAGAGACATAGGAATATATGCAGTATACGAACCTTTCTCAAAATTCGAAAAAAAAAAACACTAAATTCGATCGTCGTAATGCTAAATGTGATAGAAAAAATCCTCGACCGCGTAAAATTTCAAAACCAAAAAAAAAAACAAATTCACACACAAAAAAAAATTATCAAGTTTTTAAGAGTGTTTATAAAATACATGCATTTAGGTGTTTATGTATTTAGGTGTTTTTCAATGCGTATATCTTAAATTTATTAAGACCGATTCAGCGTGGCGAATATAGTCGGGTGACGTCAAAAATCAACAATGTGGAACAGGTTCCTATAATGCAGTAATACCGACAATAACAATTGAGTTCTATGAGCTCCACTGAAAAGATCCCTCGACGAAAACTCACAATTGCCACAGTGGCCGCGATTGCCATTATTCTTTGCTAACAGTGTCAAAATACTATCCATGTTTTTATGTCAGTTGAGGAGTAGTCTATACTAAGTATCTATATGACACAATAAACAGAAAAAAAAATAAGAAAAGTGCAGAAAAATAGCTATCAATAATATTTTTGAATTTTCTAATAATTATATACGAGAAGCAAGTGAATCTGAAAAACAGGACTTATCATTCAAGCCGTCGTTAAACTTATGGTATGCTTTTAAACAAAGTATGAAACAATATACGTTTCAAATATGAAACAATATCGTTTTACGAAACCTTTAATAATTATGATTGTTTGTTATTAAAAAATAATATTATGTGATATAACACATTCAACAATAATAACTAAATAAATGATTTTTAACCTTTGAGTTTGCCTGGTTCTTCAGGAATAAGAAAAATAAACATTATAGTCGCTGTATACAAGGGAGAGAGTGGGAGAAAGTTCCAACCCAACCCCTTACAAAGAAAATAGCACAAACTTTCTTTAATAAATCTTTAAATATTCTTAAAATGGCAATAAAATATGAAATCGAAAACTATAATGGTTGTTCGGCATTATAAACGAGATAAAAACGGATTTTCCGCGTCAAGCCATTGAATCTTTATTATGTCGCCCATTGCAATGAGAAGAACCCCGAACTTCAATAGAGGCTATGGTTTCAAACTCTCTACGTCGGACCTTCTTTTTTAAAATCTGCATTGCAATAAATATGAGCGTTTCAGTGTGTCAGTGCATCTGTGTGTCGGACCAGCTGTATCTAAGAAACTACACAACCAATTATGACCGAATTACGTACAAAATAGTGTATTCTAATACCGAGATTCGTAAAGCTGATGTGAGATATCCGCAATTTTATTTCATGGCAATAGCGGCCTTTAAAAAACCTAAATTAAAAAAATATTTAATCCTTTAATCCTTTCCAAAATAAATAAAAAAATATGAACACTCTCAGGATATCTACAAATCTTGTATAGGTACTTTACTTTTTAAGATTTTTAGTTTGAATTAAAAATATGATAATCTACAAGCAAATACTTCATAGCTCCGTGATTATTATTAATAGGTACTAGAATTGAAAAAAAAGTATCATAGAATCCTGATAATAATATCTCTGACTTGTAAGCCATTTCTCAATATCTTCGTTGATTTACGAATTTAATCATTGAAATTTTAATTTATGGTGGAAAATTAGAAAATTGAAAACCGAGCCTGAAAATCGCTACTAAAATAGCCGATACAAAATCAACTCAATCGACGAGAAGAAAATAAGAGTTAAACAAACAAATGCAAGTAAATTTGCATATTATTTCGAACGGAAAATTTGGAAAAATATATGATACCACATACCAACAAGATTTTTTCTTTTGTTAATTCAATTAGCTGACATTCGCTGGGACTTGATCACTAGCGGTGCCTTCATTAATATCAGTTTTAATATATTATATACTGCTGTCGTTTACTCTTCTCGCCTCAGCGACTTTGATAGAGGAACTTGCCATATCATACTCTATACATGCTGTTATACTATCATATTGCTTAACGTATCTTCTACATACATATTATCATAACGAATCATACACATACATTGCTATACATACTATTATATTACTTAATGTATCATAATCAGTGAGAAATACTATTTATAAAATATACTTGTTATTCATATCTACAGACTGCTATGCTAGGACGCATATCGAACAAATACATTTAACAAACTAAAATATAACAAACTTAAATACCATCAGATATATCAAATTAGTTTGATTCGTGCGCCCAATGACTATGTAAAATATAAAGGGTCTGGGGGGGGGGGAGGGGGGGGCAGTACACCTGCAAGAAAATCCGCCCCTTCTGAATAAAAAAATACAAAATAAAGAACAGACGGGCATGCCATAAATACTGAAGTTTATGACGCGTGTCAGACAGCGTAAAGAGTTGTGTAATACCGAAACGTAAAGGTCTTTGGGTCGAGATTGGAGAAACACCGGACCTTCAGGGGCTCGGATTTAGCGCTCCCAAAGGCCGATTAATGACCGTGGGAATTAAGGGATGTTTATACGGTCGGCCACTCACGAACGATTCCTCTTCCTAAAGCAAGTTATTTAGGCATACTGAATAAACATAATAATATCAGCAACGTAGTTAAACGACAGACAAAATTAAAGTATAATAATAGGGATATTATTCGATGACAGATAGTACGCTATTTGCCTAGTGGCATTGGGTGGATATTTAGTGGGCTGTTAAGCACGTTGACTTATCAACTATGAAAATACAATAATATGGCATAATACTCATCAAGTACTGTTAAATGTCATTTTTACTATTTTGTTATATAATGTTATATAGGTAAGTCCATATTTTTCGAAGAAATTACTTATTCCCAAAATATATTTTTTATGTCAATTTTTCATCCATTCGGCATGCCGTAATATCCGTGTCCTTTTTTTGTTAAAGAAAATCGTATTTTTAAACTACAGTACATTATTACTACAGGCTCCATTGTAACTAGCAATGAAGAGAGTACGACAGCCCAGCATTTCTTCAGACCAACGCCGCCTAACTGTGCCTAGGCCCGTACTAAGGCAATCGTACCTACCAAGAAAACAGTGGCTTGTGCATACTTTAAACTACATAATTTAAAAAAATATAAGTATCTGATAATACAAAAAAATACAAAACAATCATTGGTACAAATGAATCAAATCAAATAATACACATCAATCATTAATCTAAAAACTAGGTCATTGATATGTCAATGCGTGATATGTCAATGCTAAGTCAGTCTGCGAATAATATTTTTAAAATACCCATCATAAAATAAATAATAAAATAAATAATAAAGGAATTTCAACAACACGCGAAAAAGGTAATTAATAATTAACAATGGGAAAATAGCATCGCAATAAATAGTGATATAATCAAATTGAAATAACTATGGATGGAAAATAGAATTGTATTAAATAGTAAAAAAAAATAATTGAATAGTCAAAGAAAACAATTATACATAAAATGTGCATGTTACTAGTTATAATATAATTTTCGATCTGGAGTTTCATAACATTCACATCATGATACAAGTTATATTGGGTCCTTACCTAAGAAGTTGCTGTTCTATAATGGGAAATTTAAGGCCAAAAACTTTGTATGAAAAATATATATTTGATTAATAGATGTATTGACCCCTATTATCTATACAGATTTGACATTTTAGTGGGAGTTGCTTAATTCCTCTGCTGTAAAATTCTCGTGGACACGAACCAATGAATGCTTTGAAGGCGTTTTTCCCCGACTCTTCAAAGTTGATTTTATTCCCTTGTAAAAAGTTATATAAATTCTGAAGAAATAAAACTCTATTGGAGCAAGGTCTGTCAATACGGCGGAGTCTCCAGCCGCAACTCCTGCAACTTTGCGATTGTTTGCAGTGAAATCTGTGGTTATACGTTGTCATGCAGAAGCAGTGGCGATGAGCTAGGCTTTTTAGCGACTAGGCTTTTTAATCACGAGCTTTTTCATCATTGTTTGCAGTCTTAACAGTACACATGTACGGTAACTGTATAGCTAGACTGAAAGGATCTGTAATAGAAAATACCGAATCAGGATCTCATATTTGAAAATATTGCAAATTTTTAACTTTACCATGGTTGCACAAACGAAAATATTTGAGCAAAAACAAACGACGGAAAGACAAATTAACGGCTGGTTTTTAAAAAAAGAATAATATGGATTTGAATTCAAATTTATTTGAATTTGAAATTGCAACTCAAACCCAAGTTATCCTAGTTTAAAGTGGCCAGTGTGAAAAAACAGCAGTTACATAGTTGAGGACCCAATACTTAGCTCGAGTTCTGGTTCTTTCTTTATTTGTACTACTCGTTCTACTCCATTAGGGGAGTTAATGGGCCCTTGCTGAGTTGGCCACGAAGACCCATTGTGTTCAGGGTTGGTCACAGTCACGGGTCAACTGACGGCCTCCACGCATGAAGTGCGAGTCTGGGTAGGACTCTGGCCTTATGGTTAGTTTCCCCTGGGAATCAACCTTCGACTGCCCACTCTGACTAACAGTCGGGAGAATCTGGAAGCTGTACTGTTTACTATAGAGCGGGGGTGGTTGCGGACCTTATGGCGACTGCTCTTGAAACGACCATCGGCTACCCGATCCTGGGTGAACAGCCGGGAAAAGGATGCTGTGGTCCGCGATAGATTCGGTATACACCGTTTCACCGCTTCGTAAGGGAGAGGACCGCGCAAGCGACTGCGAACTCGTAACCAATCGAGAGACTGGAGTAATCTGGTCGCAATTGGAAGTAAGGGCTTGAGTGTCAGCCCGCTGGGTAACACACCTGGCTATCTCTCGGTTAAGGCGTTGGCCTCTTACAGGTTTGTAGCGGAGCTTGACGGTGGACTGTTTTGTCCAAGTCTTCTGCGCTCACTCCAGGGAGAACGACCAATCGTTAAAACTTCCTGAGGTGACGGGCTCGCCCGCTGTAGTCGACAACCCTAGTTGCTCCATTAGTTAACCTCATGCACGGCACCGATGATCCTGCTTAGTATTTTGCTGTCAAAGATATTTAATGTGCACTTTATACCCACTTCACTATTGCAATTGAGTCGATGTATAATAGGACCCATGCTAAAAAAACTTCCTTAAAGTTTGTGGACAGCGTGCATTGATCTCAATACCATAGTACATACATACACTGCGAAAAAATGTAAAAATATAATACACAGAAATACTTATGTTTCAACAACTCAGACTGTGGTCCATACGTATGAATTAACATGGCGCGTAACGGCGTTGGTGTGACGGTAGGTTCCGTGTCATAATGTTATTTCATTACGTCGCGACCTTGGGATCTCGCTTATAGCATGATAGCATGTAGTAATATAAGTATGGCTATAGCCGGACACATGAATCATGTTGAAACTACAGTATACTGACATTTTCGTATTAACCGTAAGGAAAATATGCATACCTATAATCGACTATTGAATTTTCAACAAAAAATCGATGTAATTCTACAAAATTACGATTGAAACATCGTCATTATTTATAAAACCGTAATAACAAAATGTTAATGTAAGAATCAATACAATATTTTTCTAAGTGTATCATAGAACTCTTTAGGCTGTTACTTGACAGAATTTTGTTTGCTTGATAGAAAATCCTGACAAAATTTGACTTCACCAGTAGTATATACTTAGTTAAATTTAGTTTTGGCTCTAACTCCGCGCAGGGAATACTAATACAAATTAGTTAGATCATGCGGCATATTGACGCTTGAAATGCATGCGAAATAGCAGAATCTAGTTTACTAACTTTGACATCAGTTTATTAACTTTGACAACATACACGAAGTTGTGTGATTTACTTACTTGGTGTAGGACATTAGTTGTCGCCGTGTGAAGTTATCTCTAACTTTAAATGACCGTTAAAATATATTATTTCACAACGATTGAACATGAAATGGAATGAAATGTAACCATGAATTGGATGATTCAATAAATTTAGGACAACGTTGTACATATGTATGTACATTTCATAACTTACATTTTATTAGCAATTTTTGAAATGTCGTGAATTAAATAATGAAGTATTAAAGGTACCAATTTTAGGAAAGTTGCTAAAAACACGCATTAGAAAATATGCCTTTATAAATATAGTAATATTTTATTGGAAAACAAATATCAACGCTATTGCTATAAAAAAACAACATTCAATTATATAATTAACACAAAGATGAATGTTTAGATATATAGTTCAAATAACAGAATAACAAAATAATAAGACCGTAATAATTTACGTAAATTTCATAGTAATATGAATGAAAATGTTGGTTTTATTAAAAAGAAAATAATTAAAAACTTAAAGCAATTTAATGTTTAATACCTAATGCTTAAATCTGCAAATTTTAATTTAGACTTGTTGGTCCAGTTGTTTTAATTTGAGCTGTAGTTCAAAAAATACCCAAAAATGCAAGTTTCGTGTATAGCTCCTAGATTCATTTCTTTTTGTCAATTTTCTAATTCCTTTAAAAAAAACTCAAATTGCTAGTTATTTTTGGAAGTTACAATAAATATTGTCATTTGTTTGGTTAACTATTAACTAAAAGTTTAGAATTAACCAATTCACTGACATTTCGAAAATTTGCAAAGAATGTCATTTGTGAAATTTGCATTGTAGTCATAAGAATCAACATCATCATTATATAGAGTATCGTCTCCTGTACCTGCCAGGTTTGCGTTCAAGAAACTAGTTTTAGTTGTTGAACGCCAACCTCCAGTTAGGTTAGATGCCTCCCAGAGCTAAGCTGTTTAATGAGCCTGGAAAAGTCGAAGCCATTTTTATTTACAATATATTATTTTTAAGTTTAGTTGGGTATTGCTTGATTTTAATTATTTTAATATATTTAAATTTACACTTGAGACCAAAAAAATCCTACATGTATGTTTGGCCAAATATCTCAAATGCAAATCCAAAGCCTATTTTTACGCCTATCCAGTGGTACTTTTTTTGTACATGAATCGTGCCAATAAAATGCTTTTGGGGGGGACTTCATCCGAACGTGCACTTCGTTCGAAGTGCACGTTTTTTTGTGATTTTGTAAGCTTCAGAATTGGTGATGAAAAATGTATTAAAACATAAAAATCGGCAAAAAAACAAATTATTTATCAGAATTGTTATGAATATTCCCTATGAATGAAAGCGCAAATTAATAATTTTTTTGAATTTTCATTAATTTAACCAGAGTTTTCACCAAATCTTGAGGTGTCACCTTCCGTTCCTTTACGATCGCCTGTTCCAGCTCATGGAACAGTGTCTCGGGCTAGAACTCTTCTTTTCAGCTCGTCATATAAAAGCTCGATGGGAATGAGGTCCAGCCTTCGAGCTGATTACTCCGTAACGGGCACATCCACCTCTTGAATATATCGGTACGCTGTGCCAGTCGTATGCGGTCTTGCATTATCCTGCATGAACAGGAAGTTATCGCCAATAAACCCCGCTAAAGGTATGACGTAGCTATTTAGTACTTCCTCAATGTAGAGTCGAGAAGTCAATCCTCTTTATTGACGGCCAGTATACGGTGATGTATACTGGCCGGTCCGGTGATGACCACAAGTTCAGTCTTCGCATTCACTGACATGCCCCCCCCAGATCATGTCAGATCTGCCGCCATAAGAGACACGTTTTGCAATGCAGCATCAGGTAAATCGCTCTCTTGTTCTTCTGTAAACTCTTCCACGTCCATTGTTGCCATAATAATACACCCTGCACTCGTCAGAAAACAGAACTCTTTTACTCTTTTCCATTGTTCTTCGGTCCAACCCACATGCTCCTGAGCGAACTGAAGGCGGTTTTGTCAGTGGGCTGTGGTCAATTTCAGGCCGTCTACTGATCTGTTTTTAGTCAGACCAGCTTATCGAAGTCGTCTTCTGACTGTCCACGGGAGCTAACGGGCCCATGATGAGTTGGCCACGATGACCCATGTGTCCAGGGTCGGTCACACTCACGGGTCAACACCCATCCGACGGCCTCCTCGCATGGGGTGCGAGTCCTGGGTAGGACACTGGGTCAACCAGTCTCCCCTGGGAATCAAACCTCTGGCGCCCCTGGACGGTCTGCGCACCGTGCGGGGTTTGCTCCAATCGGTTGTGCTCTCCGACTAACAGTCGGGGGAGTCTGGGAACTGTACTGTTTCCTATAGAGCGGGGGTGGTTGCGTACCTTATGGCGACTGCTCTGGAATTGACCATTGGCCATCCGATCCCGGGTGAGAGGCGGGCAAAGGACGCCTTGGTCCGCGAAGATTGTACGGTCTGCGCACCGTGCGGGGTTTGCTCCAATCGGTTGTGCTCTCCGTTTCACCGCTTCATAAGGGAGAGGACCGCGCAAGCGACCTCGAACTCGGTACCAATCGAGAGACCGGAGAAATCTGGTCACAATTGGAAGTGAGGGCGCGAGTATCTCGAGCCCGCCGGGTTTACTCCTGGCTAACTTGCGGTAAGGCGTTGGACTCTCACGGGTTGTTGACGTAGCTGGACGTAGAATGTACTGTCCAAAGTCTCTACGTTCACTGCAGGGCGATAGAACGACTAATCGTTAAAACGTCCTGTGGTGACGGGCTCGCCCGTTGTAGTTGACACCGCAAGATGTCCACGGGAGCTAATAGGCCCATGATGGGCTGGCCACGAAGACCCATGTGTTCAGGGTCGGTCACACTCACGGGTCAACACCGATCCGACGGCCTCCACGCGCGGGGTGTGAACCTGGATAGGACTCTGGCCTTGGTCAGTTTCCCCTGGGAATTAAACCTCTGGCGCTCCTGGACGGTCTGCGCACCGTGCGGCGCAAGCCAATGGATTGTGCATTCTGACTAACAGTCGGGGGAGTCTGGAAGCTGTATTGTTTCCTATAGAGCGGGGGTGGTTGCGTACCTTACGGCGACTGCTCTTGAAATGACCATTGGCCATCCGATCCTGGGTAAGAGGCGGGCAAAGGACGCCATGGTCCGCGATAGATTCGGTATTCACCGTTTCACCGCTTCGTAAGGGAGAGGACCGCGCAAGCGACCTCGAACTCGGAACAGCTTGCAAGCTGTACAATCTTATGCAACTTGTGACTATTCCCCGAAAACACACTCTTTTATACCTGTGATAAATCCTGCCACCGACGCCATTTTGGAGCGGTTACGGAGCGGGCTATTGTATTGTTGTTCTTGTATTGTTTTTGGAGGTTAAGGTCGACCCCTTGTGTATTATCCGAAAGCCTACATTATGCTATTTTAATAACATGTAAAATTCATTTGCAGTAATCCTCAAAATAAAATAAAAAATAGGATCTAATAAAAATGTTAGGGGTGTGCGATTTTTTTGCACCCAAGTGTATTTCTGATTATTTAATATTGTATATAATACGATAATATTATTATGATACTGAGTAAACTTAAATGTGTTTTTATACTAACGATAAAATATGGTATGCTCTAAAGGCAATTATAATATTGTAAATCCTCATATTATAATACTGTTACAATAAAGAATTTTGAACTATACACATCTGTTGCTTTAGATTCAACTGGTTGTATTAACCTAGAATGTGGAGCACATACGATTTACGAGAATTACTAATTTGAAGATGTAGGATTCGAAGAACCTTTTTCAAAATCATCCACTAAGAGTCTATTAAGAACTTACTTTGAATCATCGAAGGATTTAGAATAAAAGGGATTCTAGACTGCTTTATTGCTTGGTTTCAATTCTCTGAAGAAGCTATCGAAGTGACCAAAAGGGCCCTTTTAACAACTCCAACGTGGGATTGGATATTATTACTTTTTAACCTCCTAGAAGAGGGATTAAACTCTAAGGGTCGCCATGATCTAGCCTGTGGCTTTAACCTACAGTCGTCGACAGTTGGGATCGTCTGTTCCGATTCGAGGGAACACCACCGGTGCATAATTGCGTTTTGCTCACCGTGCGGGTTAGCTATTCGACTGTGCATTCGAATAACTGGGGGAAACTGGAAACTTACATTTTCTAAGCAACGGGGGTAGTTGTCGACCTGACGTCATATATCTTCAGAAACAATCCGTTGAGGTAAGGGCCCGATCCCGTGTGACCTTGACGGGCAAAGTGCGCCTCGGTCCGCAAAAAATCCAACCGAATTACCGCTGACGTAGTTATTACCGCTGACGTAACGCGAATTACCGCTGACGTAAGGTAGAGGCCGCCCAAGCGACATCGAATCTGTGACCAGACTTGAGTCACAGATTCGATGAGTCATCGAATCTGTGACCTCTTTTCAATTCCTGACGGAAAGGCATTGGAGTCTTACAAGCTGTCGGCGTAACTTGACTGTGGATTGTATTGACCGCACGGGCGTAGCTATAGCTTTCACATGGGGGGGGTCCGCGGGTACGAAAATGTAGAAAGATAAGCTAGTTATTGGCCGGCCTTCACGCAGAAAAAAGCAAAATTCTAAACTCTAATCTCAGTTATTTAAAAATTACATAAACATTAAAATACACGCAAGTTAATCGCGGACCAATGATAGTTACTTTAAGTACCTTTAAATAAAATAAGTAAATAATGTCGGTAGAACATTTATTTATGACATTATATTCTACTTAATATTATAAACGTGAACGTTTGTAAGGATGTATGGATGCGCTTTCACGCAAAACTTTAAAAACTTTAAAGTATAACATTTAGCCTTTTACGCCTTATGGCCAACATATTTATAATTTCGTTAGGATCCAGTTGGACCGCCATATCACGATGAACACTCATCAATGCAAGCCCAGTCAGTCGTTCATCTCCCGTTCTATTTCTCAAGTAGTTTTTAAACCTCTTTAAGGTTGAAAAACACCTTTCTGGGGTTGCTGTGGACACTGGGAGTGTGGCCAAAATAGTGAGCAGCGTTTTTATTGTAGGAAAGAACTGATTCTCGTGTTTCTAGTGCGGTGGATGGTTTTTCCGTCATAGATTTCCAATGATTTTGCCATATTTAATATTCAATTGGAAAAGTATTCGCTTCAGTTTGTCCCAAAAATAATAGCGCATTTTTTTTAAGGCTTTCTTTCATCTTAGAGTCATCATTGGTCTTTTCAGGCAGAATCATTTGAATCCCTTCGATTGTCTCTTCATGTGGCTTAAAGCGTGCATCAAGTTCTGTAGCCACATGGTCAATGAAAGGGTAAAATACATTTCTACGGTAATATATTTCAGCAGTTTCTCCTGGAGGATTGCTGCGCTGGGTTTGCCTTCCAGTCGTTCTTGGAACAATTATGTCGCTTGAACTCATCTGCTTTGCTTGCTCAAAGAGAATGGTGAACTCATTTTCGTTCCGAATATTTTGTAAAATAGTTTTTATTGTTTTCACATAACTACAAATGTTGGTCAAATCGACATTGACCTTCTGCATTGCTTTGTTTAGGTTTGATGTGTATGAAAATAATTTTCTTAGTATAATTACTGATTTTATAGTGTAAAATCAATGGTATAACTAACGACACGATAAACTGGATGTTTTCTATGGCTGTTTGCATTTGGTATGCTTGAGTGGCAACATCTCTATTAGCAGAATCATCTTGAAGTGCCTCAAGTGTTGCGCGTATTACGGGAAGCATTTCTGCAAATCTTTCAATAGCCACATGTTTTTCTGTCCATCGTGTCTCACAAAGAGAGATAAGCGTTGAATGAGATGATATAAATTGATCTGCAATTTTCTTCATAAGGCTGTCTCAAAGTGGAGACTGTCGAAAAAAGTTTACTATACTTTTTATAGTTTCGATACAGTTTCGTATCAATGGTATCTCACTTGAATGCGCTAGAACTAAATTCAGAACGTGAACCACACAGTGTACAAATTGCACGATTTTTCTCGTCGTATGCTAAGGGGGGGGTCCGGTCCCCCTAAACCCCCCCCCTTATATACGCCCGTGATTGACCGTAAAAGTCTATACGTTAACTCCATGGGAGACATAATGGGTCTATATTATTACTCCCTGGGGTGGCGGATTCGCCTGTAGTAAATGACACCTCTAGTATGTTTCAACATTTGGTTCATGCTAATGCAAAAATATTCTAATTCAGCAATTTCCTATTTGTTGTTTATCATATTCTCAGACATTTCAGTGTGCCCACGTATCCATATAAATCAACGTATCTATTGTCAATTGTTGTGTCTTTACTTTCTTCTTGCTCCACATGAACCTCACGGAGCACGGTTTATTCTGTGGGTTGAGGTAAATACAAAATAAAGTCTCCCAGCGGGCCAGCATCGCAATAACGAATGTAAACGATTTATGTAGAATTATGTAAATTTATGACCATTTTTTTCAAGGGATATATGCTTTATGTAGCTCTACCGAGGGACTTATTTTCCGCCAGCTTGCTCCGGAATATTAAGATACATTAAACTAAATTATACAGCAATTAGCGCGAGCTCGTTTATAAATTAAGGTAGACGCATAATTTAAACGATTCAATTTATTATTTGTATGCCAGGAAATACTGCTAACTCGATGTAATGATAATATGGTGAAATACTTCATTTTAACAGTAATGATAATCTGATACTTGAAACCTACCAGTTGTTGTCTGGTGGATGATCGCTAGATGATGAATAAAATTGAATAATAGAGCTTATGAATGTGAAGAATGTGATGCTTGCCTTTATTGAGGTGTGTCGATTACTACGGGCGAACCTGCCACTCCAGGGAGTTATAGCGATATCGAGTTATTCTGCCTTTCATAGAGTGAATGTAATGACTTAATGGACTATACGATCCAAAGTCAAGCTACGCTAGCAGCCCTTAAGAGTCTAACGCCTCACCGCGTGACACTGAATAACTTCCGCTGTGGTAAGGATTGTCGCTCGTCTTTGTGCATTAAATTGTATTGATTGTTGCGATCAGCGAAATAATTTTGACTTCGATTGCCAGTTACAGCTGGATCTACAGCTGTATAACAGATTATAAAGATGGAGAGATGGAGCTTAACCCACTAGAGCCCTAACGCACGTCGGCGCAGCCATACATATTTTTCATAGGCCTTGTATGACTCAAGGTCACGACTGGCTGCTTAATATTTTGGCTGCGGCAGTCAGGCTGCGTAGTGCGCGGGCGCTTTAAGAGATCTTCGATATCGTAATACTCTCTTTCAATGAGATACATACAGTGGAACCTCTCATAATGAGCACCTCTCAACGAGTATTTTGCAGTAATTCCTCATAACGAGTAATTCTCACCTCTCATAACAAGTAAAAGTCTGGAACGCATTATGCTCGTTATGAGAGGTCCCACTGTATTCAGTTTATACTTCTTCTTCTTCATCAGCGCGCATTCGCCCACCGTTGGGCATACGCCTCTACAATCACTATCCACCCGGATCGGTTGTTCGTTTCCCTCATCCAGACTGGTCCAGCTGTCTCCTTGATGTCATCGGACCATCGGGCCGGTGGTCTGCCCACACTTCTTCTGCCTAGGCGGGGTCTCCACTCCAAAACGCGCTTGCTCCACCGTTCGTCGTGTCGTCGGGCCACGTGGCCGGCCCAAGCCCACTTCAGCTTGGCCACTCTTTGACCCACGTCGACCACCTTCGTGCGCTGTCTGATGAGCTCGTTTTGGACTCGATCGCGCAACGATATGCCAAGCATGATTCGCTCCATGTTACGCTGCACCACCTTAAGCTTGTGGATCATCCCAGCAGTCAGTGTCCATGTCTCACAAGCATACGTCATAGCCGGTAACACGCACTGATTATACACCTTTAAAGGTCTTGAGCGATTGGGGAATTCTGGACTTCAGCACGAAGCTCAGCTTTCCGAAGGCTGCCATCCCAATTGTTTTCTTCATTTTATTTCTGCCATCATCGAGTCCCGGCCGAGCTTTGTCACCTGTTTTAGGTATGTGTACTCCTGCACCTGCTCCAGCGGTTGTCCATTCAATGAAATGGGATTCGGTGTGAGATCGGCTTTCGCCATAACCTTTGTCTTGTCCATGTTCATCTTAAGACCAGTTCGCAGGGACGCGTGATATAGTTGCTCCAGTATGAGTTGTAGGTCTTCGGCACATTCAGCGATTATAACTATATCATCCGCATAGCGCAGATGATTCAGATACACGCCGTGATCGTTGATTCCCTTGCCACTCCAGTCCAATGTCTTGAATATAACCTCCATAGCGTTGGTGAACAGCTTAGGGGATATAACGTCACCTTGTCGGACTCGTCTCTGGATTGGTATAGGGTCTGTTAGCTCTTTCAGCTGTACGGTCATTGTTGCCGATTTGTACAAGCTCTTCAGGATCTGTATATACCGGTAGTCTATGTGACATCGATGTAGCGATTCGGTGACTGCCCAGTGTTCTATGGAGTCGAATGCTTTTTCATAATCGACGAAGGCTAGATATATACTTAAGACTTCATAATTAAGAAAAACATTGTAATGATAATTGACTACTATGTAAGTTTGTAAAGGCCTAGCCACTCACATGCGATCTTGGTAAAAATATATTAGGCTTGAAAATATATTACAGTATCGAATGAACACTATCAGCCCCCATCATGGTATATCGGTTTCCGAGTATGATTTGTTCAATTACACATGCCTTTTTTGGAATATTCACTGTAAGGTACTTGCTAACTTTAGTCCGATTTTGGTAGTTTCATCCGTCGGAAATCAAAATAAATTTGTTGATGTTTCTGGGCAATTTGTTTAGAAAATCTTCAATGCATGTGGTGAAGTCATTCGAACTCACATTCACAATTCTTTTTGATGCAAAGCATATAACATAACATCACAATAGTCACAAAATAAAAACAGCTGTTAAAGCGGCGTTAAAAAGTTATGCGGACGCCAGTAACAGCGGACGTCATGTCATTATTTGCTTAGAATGTATAATGTGAAAGGGTGCATTTGAAGCTTTTGCTAATATGTAGTTAAGACGTAGTTATATGTAGTTAAGACGCATATGTAACTTAACTACATATCAGACTTTTGCTAATATGTAGTTAAGACGCATTGACGATTCGTTGTTACCACTTTTCGTGTTTTGGTCGTAATCGACTGTTACTACCCGAAATTTATGACCAACATTTTATTACATTGGTCTTTCCTGGGTTTATACAGACGATTTTTTTCTAACCTTAATACCTTCAAAAATAATTTTCTATACACTTATCTTTATAAATTTCCCAAATGTGATTATTCGATGGAAATGTTTAGTTTGACGAACGACGACATTAATGATTGGGTCAAGACTGTAATGTCAGTAACGACGATAGTAATAAGGACAAGGTTAAACCACGATTTAACTTTCTCTATTATTCTGCTCGATCTGTTTCTTTACAGTTGTACGCCTGTGCATGTATATATCGAAATTGATTATTTTAGATTCTTATACATTTTTATCGTAAAAAATATCGATTTTGGGCAATGGATCGAGCACACATAGGTGAAGGGAACAACCAAAAACGGTAGTGAAAAAACTGCCATGAGACCATTTGGCACATGGCATTAATTATACGACTAATTGATTCCTGCCTGGATACAAAAATGTTTTTCTGAACGGTGGAAAAAAATATTCTTTTTGTAGCTAACAACCGCGATAGTCTTCGACTTTATACTTGAGACACAAGATATCTGGAAGAAGGGCCAAATGCAGAAATAGATTAAAGCAGATAGGGCTAAATCAACCATTGGATTAGCAACAATCACGAGGACATACATAGGTTACCGAAAATTGCGCTTAGTTGTTAGTCTCCAGTTCCAGGAGACATATGTACCTATATTATGTATTATGATGATTACATTTATATTATGGCGTAATACACTGGGAAATATGCTGCGATTTTCGTAATGATTTCGTATTCAAAATACAAATAAAAATGCAGTTGGAATTAATGTAAGATAACAGTAGATCAAGATAAATCTTGCAGACCAATAATTTGTAAGGTTTAAAACAGTCACATATTATATTTATATTCGACTGTCGACAGACTAATACACAATGTTGATACATTATCACACCAGTTATTCAAAACCTAAGACGTAGACATGACTTCATCCTACCATTTTAGACAAAGACCGCCGTGTGGCAGAATTTTTTGAAAAGTTACGTCAAATAACACAAAAGTAATTGAAAATCATAAACTATTCAAAGAAACATTCAAAGAAAAGGTAAAAAATACGAATTGCTCGTATTCATCAATTTTATACAATAAATACAAACGGAGCTGCCATGGAATTCACCGACCGGAGTCGGGCCCATCATAATACTATTTTTTTTACACTTCTGGGGGGTGAGCAGTGGATTCCGGACTTACGAACCGGCTGTGGTAGGTTTAGGACAGCTGTCTTGCTACATGTGAGCGTTCACCTTGCCACCAATTCACTCCCCCTTCAAGCCATAGAATTTGAGATGCGCAAATTGCAGTTTTAGATAATTTTTCTAAGAAAGAGTTGATTATTTTTCTGGAAAGGCCAAGATCTTTAAAGAGGTGAAATAGAGATTTAGCTGGCAGGCCACGAGCGCCAACTTCCACCGCGTGAAGGTGAACAGTGAAGCCGTTCCGGGTTACGGCATTTGCAAGATCATGGTATTTATTTAATTTGTACTCGTGGTCTTTTGGGATATTTGATTCCCATGGAACAGTTAATTCTACAATAAGAGCCACCTTCCGAGATAGAGAGTAAAGAGTTATATCTGGACGGAGGGCTGTGCATCCGAGACTTTCAGGGAATTTATACTGCTCAGAGACCGAATCAACCTCCAGAATCCAATCTGTAGCTTTCTCGATTATTGAGAAAGGTTTTGTAGTTAAATGTTTTTTGCCTTTAGAGCCATCCCGCACAAACTGTATTGGGGGTTTGGAGGATACTGTCAAACCCTTGTTGGCACGAGCCACTGAGAGACTAATTACCTCGCGAATAACAGCGAGAACTTTGTCATGGCGGTAAGTGTACCGTCCTTGATCTAAGGCCACCTTGCAGCCAGCTAGATTGTGTCTAGCTGTGCAAGGGGTATTGCTACAGAGGGGACAAGAACTATCCTCGGCAAAGCTCCAACGAGCGAGGTTACTGGGGTCTGGAAGTGTATGCTGAAAGGCATTCAAATAGAATTTCAGCATCTCTGGCGTCCAGTCATAGAGCATTACCTTCCAGTGCATTGGAGGCGGAATGCAAAAGTCCCCAATTGTTGTCCAATCATTCTGGCATTGAAGGCCAATAGCATGAGCCATACTCTTGCTGTCGTAATCTCCCCGCAAAAGAGACTTCTTCAAGTCCACGTCGCTCGTGGTTGTACTGCCATACCCCAGACCAGTGCCATTCTGGCTGATTCCAGTAAGGAACTTTTTGTGGAAGTCTACGCGGGCTTGTAGATCATTTGAATCACTACGGCCACTTATTACGTGCTTCGATATTGCCGGATCTTTGGAATTGCACAGAATCGAATTTTTGGTTATTCTGGAGTTGGCGTAGAGCAGAGAGGGCAGTTTAAGCGCTAGCCCAAAATTTTGTTTGGACCTGAAGAGAGTCGAGGGGTCAGCTGGTTTGGCTAAGGACAGCCAGGATTTTAAACTAGCTGTCACCAGCGCATCTAGACGGGACAGTTGGGTTTTGGTAAAATCGTAAATAAGAAAGGGCCATGACAAATGTGACGTTAGATAATTGTCATAGATCCAGGCCTTACGAGGGCCAGAAATTAGCAAGGCATCTATTTTCGCCAGGCAACTTTTGAAATGCTCTATAACATGATCGCCCAAGACGTCTTTTCCCTGATGGGTGATTTTTCTGCCGAGGAATTTGAAATGATTGTTTGGGTCTATAAGGGAGAATTTGGGGTCATAGGATGTAAATTTTGTGCCCATGCGGGCGAGTCCAAGGCAAAAACATTTGGAGGGCTTCACTTTTATACAGCCTGACCAGTCGCAGAAAAGCTCCACTTTCTGTAATAGCAGGGAAAGCTGCTTGGGGCTTCTGGTGATGAAAGTTAGGTCGTCGGCAAAAGCGAGGCACGACGAGGTGTATTGGCCGTCTGTTTTAAAACGGTAGCCCCACTTCCTGTCAAACTGGGTCAGGCTTTCCAGCAGTATATTAAAAACTATATTAAAAATAGTCGGGGAGAGGCAACAGCCCTGAAATAGTCCAATTGAATATGGTATAGATAGTAATAATTATATAATCATTATAAAATTGATGAATACGACAATTTAGGAAACTATTGTAAAATATCATAATAATATAAATAGAGACGCGTAAAAAATTTTGCATATTCTCAATTAAGGGGGGAGCCTGGTTTAGAAGGCAAAAAAACATGTTTTTCGTGATTTTTTTTCATTCACCTAAAATGGAAACCTGATCATGAATCTTTTATTAAAGTTTGAAACATTTGATATCAGCTTTATTAACATTTTAATAATAGAAATATAATTTGCAATAGTGAAAAAAACCATTTTGAGGTATTGAATTGCAAATGATTAATAGCGACCGTAAAAAAGTAAACTAAAATATTAATTTTTACATGTTTATTTTCTATATGAACTAAGAAAAATAACAAAAACTTGATATTTTTTGATTTTTTGATTTAAAGAAATAAAATCTATTTTCGCCCCAAAATTTTGTGTTTAACTATTAAAAAAATATATTTTAAAACATCTTTTTCTGTTTTTTTTGTTCATACAGAAAATAGTTTAATAACTTTTTTACTTTTTTAAAACAACTTGATCCGTCAAGTAGTTTTTTTTTCACCGGCGTAGAACAGAAAAATATGGTTTTGCTAAAAACGCGTTTAATGTTTTTTTTAAAGGACAGTAGTATGCTTTTTACACTAGTATGTTTCCGGAGGTACATTACACTAGTATGTAGTATGTTACACTGTTAGTATTTAGAAGGTATAGTTATAGAGATAAATAAAAGAATGAAATAAGACATTAAATTAGTAACGCGTCGCGAGGAACAAGACGCGTACGTCTACATGATAGGTAGCGTGCTTCTGAGGGGGGGGGGGGGGGGGGGGAGACGTCTTGCACTATATATCTAAAGGTAGCGTCTAAAAAGAAGCGAAGCGGAAGTGATGCCGCGGGTAACAGCTAGTCTACAATAAAGGGTAAATTTGTTCAATCATTGAATGAACTAAACAATCTTATATCCCGATTCTTACCTATCCCTTTATGCAAATATTGTCGATCCTCTGCTTCCAGGCAGATTTAACCGCAGTATAAAAGGCTTTAGAGCAGCATAATCGTAATATACTGCTGGAAGGCCGTCCATATCCTTTGACCTAATTTGTATTTATAGTCCGTATCGGCGTACAACTTTATTGCAAGTGGCTTATATATAATAACGGTCAATTTGCGGCAGATGGAGTCGACCGCGGCGACCGCAATATGCATAATGAGATGGAAAAATCCCCTTGAGGGTCCGTTATAGGCACCCATCTTGGAATTTCACTACAGCAGCTGTGCAATCAATCGAAGAAGTTTGAAAATGTAATAAATGTGACGTGTACCAAAAAATCGGATTCCCCAGAAGGTGAATTTTATATTTTCATGCTTTAATCCAGGGATCTTTAACCTTTTTGAGGTCAAGGGCCGACAATGCTTTGATTTTGGTTCAAACAAAATATTCCAATATAAACTTAAGTAATTGAAGAACAATAATTGTTGAAGTTATTTATTATACAATTTTACCAACAAAAAAATATTTTAATAAAATTCAATCAATGATATATTTGACATTGTTTAGTCTTAACTATATTATCAATATCTGCCCTTATAGTGGTCATTGCAATTCTCAAACTGGTCTCAAGGTTGCAGTTGCAACGTGTTTTCTATTCAACTCTCATTAACGCACTGAGTGTGTCCGTCGCAACCCGCCGTACTAAAAAAAACTGCCGGCGGGCGCGGGCGCGAGCAGGCCGCCAAGAACGCCAGCGCGGGCCTCATGCGGCCCGCGGGCCGCAGGTTGAAGACCCATGCTTTAATCCAATCATTTTGATAACTACCAACTCTTCAATAATATATATTACGTTTTTATTTTCCCGGCCCATTAACCGAGTAGGAGAGGAACTATTATGAACGTGCTTCATTTTTGTTCGAAATGAAGACGGAAATATCCATGTTGAGCCCTCCGAGACGATTACGATCATTTTCATATTGAAGTCTGTCTATGGGAGCTAATGGGCCCTGTTGGAGTTGGCCACGAAGATCCATTTTATTCAGGGTCGGTCACACTCACGGGTCGACACCCATCCAGCGGCCACTACGCATGAAGTGCGAGCCCGGGTCGGCGGATAGGACTCTGGCCTGAGGCCCAGTTTCCCCCAGGAGTCAAAGGATGGGAGGACATAGGAGGACAAAGGATGCCGTGGTCCGCGATAGATTCGGTAGATAGCGTTTCACCGTCTGTCAAGCTTCTGCGTTCACCTCACGAGAGACAGAACGATCAAATTCCGTTTAAAGTTCCTGATGTGACGGGTTCGCCGGTTGTAGTCGACAGCTCTAGTTGTGTGTCTGTTTGCCTGTCTGTCTGTCTCTGTTTATGTATTCCTTCACGATAGCGGCCAAACGCTTAATCTGATTGATCTGAAATTTGGTAGGCATGATTTGGCCATGGCAAGAGTTGGAAAGATTGTGGTTGAAATCGGTCAACCAGGGGTCGCACTAGTCATATATCAATCTCGGAAATTACATTGCGATTTTTTTTTGTAATATCTCACATACAAGCTACATTTAATAATATTTAATTTCCGCTATACATTTTAATCAAATTTTATCGCCGAGCCGCCCAAGGCTAGCCGAGAAACGAACCGCGCCGCCCGAGGCCGTTCTGTAACGGAACCCAAACGGGTTCGTCCGCCGGCCGAGAGAGGGCGCTAATTTATGTTATTTACGAAATTAATATTCAGACGAAATCAGTCCTTGGCTACTTGCCGGGAAAGTCTTCGGTGACACAACCGATATTATTTACTGTAATTTATACCCACATATTTTAAAAATATATACTTTTGAAGTGCTCGGACCAATCTTCATATTGGCTTTATCATCTAAAAGGGATACACTTCAAACAACTTTAATCTTTAAATATTACGTACAATTAATAATTATCGTGAAGCCATTCTTTTAATTCATATTGAAAGTATGCTGTATGCTGTATTCAACACAGCCCCGTGAGGATAAATCCAAAAATGCATCTTCTACATCACCGCCTACTACAACTACTACCAATAAGTCCCGGTCATCTCTACAATAGCTCCAGAAAAACCTCAAACGTCACCACAAGCCATAGCTACCAATTTCATAAATGACAGTGTGGAAAAACGAACTAAATCCGAAAAAAATAGCTCTGCAATATTTAGTACAAATTTAACAATGGCAGCCATTGCTGTGTTGGCGATTAATTAATTAATTTTATTTCATCTGCCTCCAAACTTTTCTCTGGTCGTAACGGGTTCGAAAGAGGGAGGAAGAGAGAGTGCACCCGTGGTCGCGCGCCCACCTGTGCACTATAATATAGCCTGCGCACTTGACTGCTTCCGAACAATGGACTCTGAGAAGACTAAAGAAGTCACTAGAATCTACAACGCAGTCGCTATGGCCGAACACGGCTAGAAGGATATATATAATTCATATTATTTAGGTATGTTATTTTAGATATTTTCTAATGGGTATGATTGCGTAGCTTTGATACGTTGCTTGATTGTTAGGTATCTATTTGTGTATTTACTAGTTCACTTGGATGTTCCGCTTGATCCAGGTGTTCGGCGTTCTGCTATTCTTTGATATGTTTATAGTTAGATACTATTTATTTAATTCTGATAATGTTTGGTCTTAATCGATTAAGGAATAAACATGCTAGCTGTGGATGGAAGAGATGTTAGTTGGCCCATTGTCAACCAACAAATTTTAAAGCGGGCAGTGTTTATTATTGTTTTATTTAAAAAATATGTCTTATTGTAGGAATGCATAATGAGATAAATGTATATTAATAATGACTCTGAAAAGGAAATAATAAAAAAAACACCTAAAAGTACGCTCGCAGAGGTATTCTATTTATCGCAACACAATAAATATGCCAAAGCTTATTTATTTAAGGTAAGCTTTACTGAAATATTTAGACAGTATTTGGGCGTATATTAGATTTTCCCTGTCTTATATTTTCATTACACATTGTATCATAATACATAGGCAGTTCCAAGAAAGTACATTATATTATTATATTTGTTAGAAATATGATTTATATGGATATATCTTGAAGACATCCGTTATTTAGATATAATAGGTATTCGTTTTTTACATCGTGTAAAAGTATTAACTTACTAAACTTTCCTATATTTTTAGTAAAAATTATGCAGGACGAGCAGATTACTCTTCAACTGAACTGTAAAGAAACTGAACTTGATATAAGTGATACAGTATGGATATTTATTATTACTACAATATCATCTATAAATACCATTCAGTAGTTTTAAAGATTTGTACCAACACGTTGAACAAATGGAACACCGATGTTTAAAGTACAATGAAAATTGATACTTTGAAGGGTTTCCTCTCAACACAGAGTAAATGTTGTTTCCAAGTTTTCAAACTGACGAGTTTTAAAGAAAAACTTTCCTTTCGTTTCCCTCGGTGTAGTGTGGAGTATCTGAGAAACAATCTTTTACGGTTTTTACATAATGTTGCAATTGAAAAGGCGTACCGGGTCTTTCAATTTCCACTGCTCGTATCGGCTGCGGGGCGCGTCGGTTTGTATTCCAATAAAATTGCCTTTACACAAATCCACTTTGCAGTAGAAATCTGGATATGTTTCGCCCGGCCTCGGTGATAAACATATATGGACTGAAAACCGCAACATTAACATGCGATTGGTTCAACTGCAATATATTACTTATTTTACATTGCTCTGTCTCTGTTTATTCATACTTTTCATTCACTTGATAAGTATATTGTAGAAATACAGTTTTCTTTCAAATGATTTATGGATTTAATACTGGTATATAAAAAATTGAGTATTAAAATTGATTTAATACTGGTATATAAAAGGTGAGTAATTTTCGTAGTGCTGCTTCGCTGAAACAGTCTCCTGCGGCGGCGTTTCCTGCATGGTGTGGGCTGGAAGGACCGACCTCGTTTTCGTGCCAGGGGGAGGTCGGAGAGAAGGCCTGAATGCTGAACGCTATATCAGTTATATTCTCCTGGATCATGTCATACCGTATCAAAGATTTATTGGAGAAAACTCTGTGTTAATACACGATAATGCACGGTGTCACACAGCGCGTATCACTAGGCTATTCTTAGATGAAGTTGGTTTGGAGACGATGGACCGGTCAGCTCTCAGTTCAGACATAAATCCCATCGAGAATTTGTGAGACGAGATTAAACGAAGAGTCCGAGCCAGAGATCCGGCAACTTCTAATATCTACGAGCTGAAGAGAGCGTTGTTAGAGGAATGGGATGGGATTCCTCAAGACTTGACCAAAAAAGTGATCAGGACGTCGAGGAACCGCATGCGAGCTGTTATCAGAGCAAGAGGAGGTAACACTAAATATTATTTTAATAAACGTTCCTTCTTAGGTTTGCATTTTCCGTTATAATTTAATTTTAAATATCCTCAATTTTCTACTCCTGAACATCCATTTTACTCTCATTTAAAATTTTATTTAATTTTAAAAAAAATCCTAAGCTGTTTTAATGATTATGGTATTAACGGACAGTTAATACAATAAGAGTTTTAAAAAGTATATAATTGTATGGATATACTTAGCCTATTTGATAAAAAAATGTTTTTTTGCGCACATAGGCGGTGAGTCGATTTTGTATATTTGTATATTTATTGATCGGAAATTATTCATGAATTTAATATACTATTATTGTACAATCTCTATACGAAAACTCTGTTAGATCTGTAATTAAGATGTCATTAGCGGGTGTAAGATGTCAAACCTTCTTATCAACCAACGGAATTAAACAAAATAAATACAATAGCTCGTCAAAGAGAATTCCTCCAAAATATTTCAAATACTCATAGAGGATAGCGATACGGTTTCTGTAATAGAAGAACGTCTATTTTCTGAAGCGACAAGAGAGAAAGAGATAAACTTCGTAAATGTCTCGCTTTAGCATACAAAGTTGCCGACATGCAAAGAATGGAAACCCTTCTTTTCTGTAGTTAGGCGGCGTATACAATAGGCGTTGTTCGGCTGAATATCAATAGACGTCGAAGATATCTGCCATTGCCTTCAGACGGCTTTTTATTCGCGAAGAGGGGATTACAATGTTGTTTGATACAAGTGTAGCATCTGGTGTCCATTATCTGAAATTTAAGAAAATGCAGTGGTATTAGAATTTTGATATTCAATAAAGAATGTTTATTTTGTCTTTATTATTATTACTAATTTTTATTACTTGCAAGACGCACAATTACCTCTATTTTCAGTGTTATAAAGACCTTTTTATATTACGAAATTTTGTATTGCAATAGATTATTACATAAAAAAACTGTGTGAAAAATAATTTACAGATTTTGTTGAATCTGGGCAATCGCTGCTGAACATAAATATTGAACATCGTAAAGATGAAATAAATTGCGATTTTCACGGTAACCTGTATCAAAAATATTATTTTCAACTCACTTTTTCACGTAGAATAATTTTCCGCTGAATATACTTATAATAAAACAGATGTGGATATTTCTTAAAAAGCGTTTATACATCAATTACCAGTTCAACTTTCGACAAAAATGGTTGAAAATTGCTTTCAACACGCTTTTTCATGTAGAATAATCTTCTCCAAAATAAAATATACTAATAATAAAACAGATGTGGATATTTGGTAAAAAGTGTTTTTATATATCATTTACCAGTTTAACTTTCGTAAAAATCCAAATTAATTTTTTTTCACAAAAATAGTTGATTATTTCATTCAACTCCTTTTTCCATGTAGAATAATCTTCTGTAATATAAAATATACTAATAACACAGAAGTAGATATTTGATTAAAAACGTTTATATATCAATTACCACTTCAACTTTCAAACAAAATCCAAATTCAAAGATTTTGACAAAAATAGTTGAATATTGCTTTCCACTCACTTTTTCATGTAAAATAATCTTCTACAAAATAAAATATACTAATAATAAAACAGATGTGGATATTTGATAAAAAGTGGCACGTTATCAATTACCAGTTCAACTTTCGTAAAAATCCAAATTCAAAAATTTTGACAAAAATAGTTGAATATTGCTTTCAACTCACTTTTCCATGTAAAATAATCTTCTGTAAAATAAAATATAATAATAATAAAACAGATATGGATATTTGATAAAATACGTTTAGATATCAATTACCACTTCAACTTTCAAATAAAATCCAAATTCAAAGATTTTGACAAAAATAGTTCACTCCACCACCTTGTTCATGTAAAAAAAATCTACAAAATAAAATATACTTATAATAAAACAGACGTGGATATTTGAAAGAAGCGTTTATATATCAATTACCCGTTCAACTTTCCAATAAATTAAAAAAACAAAGATTTTGGTATCTACAGAGACTGATTATAGTGTCATAAGGGTGGGAAAACTGCTAGTTTAACCACACGGTGAAGTAAAAAATTGACAGGTTATATGACTCAATCCTAAATAATGTTTATGGCGCCAATGATGACAGGCTCTGGATCCGCCTAGCCGAAATAAATGCCGCCCAAATTGTCCCCATGCGATCCCACTCCGGATTACCCGACAGTATCCTGTGCGTGTTATTCTTCCCTTACCCGCCGTATAAATCAATGTCAAACACCCCCAGGGCAACAAATTGTCGGAGGGCGGGGGCGGCGGTAGGCGGAAGCGATGGGCGGGCGGATACGCCGATATCATCTACGGAAAGGATGCCACTGGCTTTTGTAGGCCGGAGATTACCTTCTTACATTTACGACATATTCGCCACGACTCTACCTCAAGGCGACTACATCGCTCTCAACAAGTGAGGAAGTAGCTTTTTGCCGTCCAATTTACGCCGTCCTTTCCTCGGTTCATGGACACGCTCTGACCCGATTCCTTAATTACTCCATAAGTCGGTCTTATTTCAAGTGTTATCAGGTTTTCTCAGGTCGTATCGAAATCCCAAAAAAAGTGGAGGGGGGGGGGGGGGGAAGTCATCAAACCATAACCAAAATAAAAGTAATAACTATAAATGTTACATGAATTGTTAGAAAAGGCTTTACTTAAATAGTAATACGCCGATGAAAACGAGCAAAAACGCATCAATGATTATTTCATTATTATTTAAAAAATAACATATATCTATGTCAAATTTTATTCGATACGTTTAAAATCCTTCTAAAAGAGTTAAAATTGTTGTAGCTTTTATTAGTTCTGCAGTATCATTCAGCAAATTACGACAGGAAACTCTTCGTTGTCAACTGCACTCGGCAGATAATGGTATATAACTCCAACAGATATTCACTTTTTTCAAATAAAGGATAATTTTACAGGAGAAAAAATCAACTCCGACGGCCTGTTCGGATGAAATGAAAGAATAAAAAACGTATTCAAAGCATTATTGATTTTTGACTAAGAGAGTTCTATAGCAGAGGCGTAACAAGCTCATAGGTAAATCCACTGCCAACTAGAGCTGTCGACTACAACGGGCGAACCCGTCACTTCAGGAAGTTATAACGATATTTGATGGTTGTGTCTCTCGTGAGGTGAGCGCAGAAGACTTAGGACAAAACAGTCCACCGTCAAGTTTCGCCACATGCCAGATTGCAACCAGATTACCCCAGACTCCCGACTAGTTACGGGTTCGAGGTCGCTTGCGCGGTCCTCTCGTTTACGTAGCGGTGAGACGATGTCTACCGAATCTATCGCGGACCACGGCATCCCTTGCCCGGCTGTTCACCCGGAATCGGGTAGCCGATGGTCGTTTCAAGAGCAGTCGCCATAAGGTGAACTACTACCCCCGCTCTTTAGGAAACAGTACTGTTTCCCCCGACTGTCAGCCAGAATGCACAGCCGATTGGATGATGCCGCACGGTGCACAAACCGTCCAGGAGCGCCAGAAGATTAACTCCTAGGGGAAACTGGCCCTCAGGCCAGAGTCCGACCCGGGCTCGCTCTTCATGCGTAGAGGCCGCTGGATGAGTATGACCGACCCTAAACAAATGGGTCTTCGTAGCCAACTCCATCAGGGCCCATTAGCTTCCTAACCCACTTTCAGTGATTACACGTTATGATTAAGCTAATAGTAATCACGAACTCTTTTCCAGAATAAAATCCTGCATTGTTAATAAAGTTTCCTCGTGCGGCGCTGACAGCCGTTCCGCAATGACATTTCAAAAGTAAATCCACTAACGAACTAAAAGTTAATGTTAAATAGTTTCGTTTAACTAAAATTGACTTAAAAATATTTCTTCGCTTTTCGTTATGCATAGAACATGAATGATTAAATAATTTTCCTTTGCTTGATGTAAATGGAATACTTCGCTAATTAAAGAGCTGCATCTATTACTTCTGCTTTGAATGAATAGGTACATATATGAATAAACGAATGAGTATCTTAATTATATCATAATTGCCTAATAATAATGTTAGGCATATATTTATAAACATTACATATTAGGTACAACAGGCAGCACAAAATGCGATCTCTTATATACTGGGCTCGATTGCGTTTCTTCGTGAACTTAAATCAGAAATTAGTCCGTGTGAACGAGACAGGGCAATACGCTAGAGCGGAATGTGAGATGACCGGTTGTCAATTTTTCGAATTAAAACTGCTTCGACAGGTAGTATTTATCGACGATCGTTCGTTTCATATTCGCTTGGACTCATTTTAGTTTTAGTTCACAAAGAAACGCAATCGAGCCCACTGTCGACCATTTCCATTAATATTATTGTTAAATTATGGCACGATGTTTGCGACCTACTAAGCAATCTTCTTTAAAAAACGTAGTAGTTCGACGGATTAAAACATCGTTCAAGCAAAGACATCACAAATTTATTACAGCAAGACTTTTCAATAGGCCCGAATGAAAAGTAGCACATCGGCCTCCATGTTTATAAAAACATCGGCCTCCATATTTATAGAAATGGTTTTAATTTTGATTAATATTTTGCCAGAACTTCTTCTATCAATAAATTATATTGTATGATATTACTGATTTTTATTCTTTTTACTATTATTACAGTAATTAATTTCTCATAATTATTTCAAAATTATTTCTTTTGTTTCTACTAATTGGGGAACCACCTACCTACAGATATTAAACAGTTACAAGGGAATAGTGTTTGCCACAGCAATGAAGATAAAGCTTATCAGAAAAAAAGTTTTACACGTTACTTGAACATTTTTCTTAATATAATATTGACGGCATGCGTAAGAATATACAAAGATTTTAAATTATAAACCTTTTATTTTCTATATGCGGATTTATATGAACTATTATTTATATGACTTAGATATTATAGGTAAATCTCTAAAATAACGTTATTAATTAATGACAAATTAAATTATAACATTATTTCACTTAAGAATCTTAGCGAATAAGTAAATTTGACAATCTGTTACGATAACAGGGAATTGTGAGAAACGTAATGTTACGCATTATTACCATAAATATACCACCACAATTCAGACAATAAAAATATAGGTATTTTTATTTCTATTTCTATATAAAAACATTCTATAATAACAGCCAGTGAAAATAAAATTTTGAAGCTAACAGTTAAAACTACCCAAATTTAAATCTATAAAGCCGTGATCAAATTTCGATCACGATAAAATTGCGACTCAAAGTAATTTTTACATTATTCATATTTCTCTTTTGTGTCATACCTAAAAACTTACAAATAAATAAACGTTATAAAATAAATATATTTCATAATTCCTTGCTAAGCGCACTCCTCATTTTATATATTAACTAGCTGTTGCCCGCGGCTTCGCTTCGCGTAAAGTTTCAAATCGAGTTGCTAATTTGAGTAGGGTGGGCGTATATTTGCATTTTTAGATGCTACCTTTAGATATATAAAAAAGACGTCCTGTTCGCTTTTTGCTCTTCGCCACCCGCCGCCTTCCGCTGAACGCTGACCTTGTTAGGCTAGTCGCCGCCGCGCTGGTATTTCGAAGTGCTTGCCCACGTTAATTATTTCATGATATCTCTAAAACTATTCCACCTAAAAAGTTACAGTACATGGCTAATTTTATCTCCATTTAACACCCGTGATGATGTATTCATTTATTTTGATAAGGATTCATATTTTACTGCTAATGACTTCAACAAACTTCAATTACTATTTTTTCTTATTTTTTTGAGTCATAAAAGCAGTTATTGTAGTTTAAATATAAAAGTTGGACTCATGCTGCCGCAGATTTTTTTATAGATCTCTTTGAGGTCGATGTTTTTGTTTTACATAGTTTTCAAAAATACCAAACCGTTTCGTCAGCGCACGCCGATAAAGCACATCACCAGCACATTTTCTCCGACTCGATTTACAAATAACGTGATTTCGTATTGAAAACTAATATTTATTACAATAAAATATAACCTATAGCCTTACTATATAATTTAGCTTTCCATTAGTGAAAGAATTTTTGAAATCGGATGGGTAGTTTTGGAGATTACATACAACCTTCAAACTTACAAACATCCTCTTTATAATATTAGTATAGATAAATTGCATCCGTGCGAAGCCGGGGCTGGTCGCTAGTTAATAATAAATTGAATAATGACAATACACCTATGGTATGAATACTCAATTTGACTGCCATTCACCAGAACAGGTACGACATTTTGTAATAATATACTAAGAAAAGCAAACACTATATGCCGCGAAGGATAGGGAGAGTTGTGGAGTGGCTATGGGATTGAAAACAATTATTTGGAGAGGGACATCTAGTGTTTCCCCAAAGTAGCTTGAAAAGTAGAGAGTATGTGTTTCTTTCTTATTGTATTGGTCCTTACTTCAATTATTATTTTAGTAATCATTACGTCCGCGAGGGAATTCCACTCGAAAATAAAAGGCCATTTCCTCGCAATTTAAAGGTAATAGCGTAGGAAGCCTAAAATTCATTTTGCCGTTTCATTGTTCGTAATGTAAGGTTACATTTACACGAAAAATGCAAACCTTATCAAACACGTTATTATGATAATGTTCTCATTAGCGATTCGGTTAAAGTAGGGCTTTTAAATATGTGCAAGTCATCGGGTTACAATAGAACATTTACAGAATTACAATAGCTTTTTGTAAATTACCTTTATATTTTGTGTCTACAATATTAAAACATGATATTATGAAACTAAAATATTCATGTTATATTTTTAGGTAGGTATGGTGTTAACCCCGAAAAGGTTTCTATGCTAATTTTGCCCTTTTAACCCTATCGTTTCTTTCGGGGGGTGAAAATTGAGGGATACGGTCTGGTCCTGATCAAATAGTCAATATACATGATCTTGGATAGTTTTCCTTTAGGAAAAACCGAGCTGTCAGCCATATGGTGGATTTATAATTTAAGAAGAAAGAACAGAAATTTATATATATATTTCTAGTTCAAAGAAGAAAGAACAAAATACACTGTTTAAATGTTGATATCTACTCAGCAAAATAAATTAAAAATTACTACACACCTAAATATTGGGACAAGTATCATAGCCGATGAATAACTACAAATTTCTTGGCTTTGTTTTAGACAATCACTTAAGATGTAATGCGCACGAAGTTCAATTAAGAGACGGACTTCCCAGTGCCTGTTTCCTACTGCGCCAAATACGAATCACGTTTTTGCCATTTTGTGCAAGGTATTGGAGGTTCTTGTACGCAATCGACTAGAGGTGACACTTTTCCCTCTACACGAGAGACAATTTGGCTTCACCCGGAAGATGGGCACGGAGGATGTCATCCTCTACCCAAGAACTGGTCCCACGACTACTCGCGACTTCCGACCTTTGTGGCTATCTTGTGTAAACTGGGGTGTAGAAAATGTCCGAGTAACCTGCTGAAATAAATAACTAGTTACATCGAAAATAGAACCGTTTTACAATATGGAGGGAGGCAGGGTGAATAAAGAGAAATATTTTCTAATATTATAATCATGTGACATATTTTTAAATGAAGAGGGAAGAAAACATTTATTTTTCCGTTTCAATACGGAAAAAGACCAATACAATGGTTCCAATATACTCGACGTCTACTTTTAACAGAATTATTAGTAATCGGGTTTTAGAAATAAAGATTTTTATACGAGTTTGGTATTGCTATTATCGACGGTACCTATAGAAGTGCAATTGATTGGTATGATTTTATTTATTCCTATATTTTGAAATCAACAAAATTGAAATTCGATGAACAAAGTATTGCTAAAGTTACTCTTCTTTTTTTGATAGATATTTAGGTAAATACCTACTACAGGAAATATAATACGATATCTATGTATACATAGTCTTTGAGAGATTAAGTTCGATTAATAATGCACGGAATCTTTGGCACGCTAGTGTAACTCGCAAGTCACCGGCTTTTCAGCTATAGTAAAAAGAAAAAAAATTGCAATCCTTCCGCATTTTACAAATTTGTGGGTTATATATTTACCAAGCGCCAAATGTCAGTATCCTATTATATCTCCTATTCTTGCTTTATTATAATGGCTCATAATTTACAGGCCTTAATTCGCGGGCTGCCTCTGTGTAATGGTGAATATTTGATGTCGCTTTGCCGACACTGAGAGGGAGCTGAGCACTCAATATTATGGACCTTATTAAGATGACTCCATTATAGGCTGTGTCGTGCCTTTGGGAAACTCGAGACGTCTATCTTAAGCGGGCGATATATTACGGTTTTATAGTCAACTGACATAAGAATAGATGCTACCTTAGTTGATATTAATATGCTACATTTTATCTCGAAGACTTTTGAACATATTCATCGTTTAATTCTATTGCATGAAACACAATGATATGACGCTTGGAATATGGAATTGAATATGATTCACATAGACTCCAATTACACATGTTGAAACTAGCAAAAGGCCAGCTCAAAACAACTCAACGATTAACACTTGGACCTTGGTTTTCTATCCTACACCAATAGGTGTAAAAAGGGACTTCAATTCTGTTGTTTTAACTATTTTAACGCTATTCCACACAACATAAAATGCAACAACCAGGATTTAAACAGACATTAAAGCTTTGTCTCAAAAACAAATGTTATTACAGCGTGAATGACTTTTTAAAATATAATGGCAAATACAAATAATATCATATTCTTATTGTAATTCTCAGACATGTTAAATTTTAAACATTTATATTTAGTTCTAGCTCTAAGTTTGACAAACCGTAGTTAAACTAATAATTCCCTGACAACAATTTAAACACAAACTGTCATTTTACTTAATATATAGTAATAGAAATTTACTACAATAATTTCTAGATTATAATTGTTATTAGATCATAAGGTCTGATTATAATTGTTATTCTTGTTAAGACGTCTAAGCCTTGATACTTTTCGGATTTGTTTTCCTTCAACTTGCGTTGTAAAAATATATTTAATTATTAAAATAAATATTGTACACCTTATAGGTAAGCTGTATAGCAAATAAAATATTACATATCCATTTTATACGACCTACTGACAGTTCACAATAAAGAAAATTATTATTATTTTTAATGATATTCCAAATTGTATTAGGGATATCAAAAATGACACAATCATCCTTTACTCCGATGGAGACATTACTTCGTTTCATCGACAAAAATAAAGACGAGTTGACACACAGAGTAAATTAAACTAATATCAAATAAGCGTTACTTTGGAACCATTAAATTGGAAATTACCGTTTTGACAAATTTTTTTTGCTTACCGTTATTATGAATTGAATGAACTGTTCACTAAGCTGTTTTTTATGGTTTACAAGCCAGCCTGTTCCTTTATTATTACAGTTGTTAATTCTGATTTGATGATATGCTTAGGATAGATGGAACGACCTCATCAAAGAAGTTACAAAAGGGTCAATACAATCTGCGACCCGCCATGCAGAAGACAGGTCGAAGTGGAGGAGTCTCGTAGGCAAGCTGTTGTCTAGTGGCCACGATCCTCAGTAATGAGGGAACGACGGAGAAGAAGAAGATATGCGTTGATTGGATCTTGTAAAGCTAATCGTAAACAATATTTTCATGTTTTTAGATACAAATCATATATGTTTTTAAATTATAAATAGGATAGAAAACGAATTTACCGCGTGAAATTTGTAGGACCCGACGTTTCGGTGACGTTGCAGCCGCCGTTGTCTAGGGTAGACTGAAAAGCTGTCAGTCCGTTGTTTTGCGGGTAGGCCGCAAACCGCTGCCGCCACTGCGTAGGTTATAACGGTGGTGGGGGGCCGGGCTCGGAGCGCGGGAATTTTTAAAATCCGTCTTGCACACAACACTCACTGTATCCTGTTTTACGTCCTTGCTTTCGGCGTTCGGCGGAGGGAACATTTTAAGAAGAGGGTTCCACGTAGAAGAGAGTTTGTAGCCGTCATCTCTATTGAAGTTCGGAGTTCTTCTTATTTCAATGGCTTGCCGGATCATGCGAGGAAAGTAGAATTGTTCCTTGGATAGAACAATGGCATTTTGAAACTGCATCCAGTGGTTACTTCCGCTATCCAATATATGTTCGCAGATCGCCGATTTTTCTCGCTGAACGTTTTTAACAGCTTTGATGTGTTCTGTCAGTCGCGTGGCTATGGGCCGTTTCGTTTGTCCAACGTAGGCTGCATTCGACTTTATACACACCCGGGGTTTGCAGTGGTATTACATCCTTTACAGGCCTCAAAAATCGAGCTATATTTTGGGTCGGTTTGAAGATCGTTTTCAGTCTACCCTAGACAACGGCGGCTGCAACGTCACCGAAACGTCGGGTCCTACAAATTTCACGCGGTAAATTCGTTTTCTATCCTATTTATAATGTCAAACAACCGCGATAGTCTTCGATTTTGTTTTTAAATTGTTTGAAAGAGTGCAATTTATGTGTTTTTTCATAAAACAGAAAATATTAAAAGGGGTCAGAAATGTTTATTTGATAAAGAAGGCTAGCTTAATGGAATGAAAGTGGAATATAGAAATTGACGTGGAAATTGTTCAGGTAGAATTTGAGCGAAGACATCGTGAAAATGAGGTAGCACTGAAAGAAGAGTGGAAAACTGAAAATTTTCAGTGAGGTTTTGAACAAGAGGTTTGTGAAAGGAGTTGTAAATGCGTCACTGTGTGAAAAAAATCTGAAAGCAACAGATATGGAACCCTAATAATACATACGTGGAGTGTCGAGAAAACATTGTGAATGGGGTTGGAGACGTCAAGCGAAAAGATTTGAGTGAAAGATCTGGCAGTTGGTCTAACGTAGATATGGGCGGTGCACGTAAATTTGTAGTGCAAATTTTTATTTATTTATTTAATAACTAATTACTATAAAACATTGATTTGCTTACAAAAATAACATGAACCGAATGGCAAAACCTTAACCCTTGGAGTAAATGGGTATTTTCATGGATGCATCTGTCTCTTTTGCAGGATTTTCGGCGACATCGACTTAAAGTACTATAACTACGAAACTACTACACCAATCATAAAAAGAACAACTGCACAATGATTGCATTGAAATTTCGAATATAGAATATTGAAATATCATTTTGTAAAACAATTAGATAATTATCAATTAAATATGAGAACGTCAAAGAAGTGAAAAAAACGCGGAACCAGATCTGGTCGTATCATACTCAACGGATAATTGTTTCACAACCAGATTTGGTCGTATCATACTCAACGGGGCTTTTGCTTATCTGATTCTGTCACCCAACTGGGACTAGCCCGTTCTGAGTCCGACAGGACTCAGAACGGGCTAGTCCCAGTCTAATATTACAATAAAAGGCAAAATGTATTTGCATCTCTTCATTACCGAGGAAGACCTAGGTACTTACCGCAATTGGAAAAAAATATTTCATCCGGTTATAAGAAAACAACATTTTTAGTTGTTCCCCGGTAACTCCCTAACATCCCTTGCGGGACCAACGGCCGACTCCCCCAATTTCCAGGTTATAATTTTTTATATGTCAAATTTCAATGCGATCATTTTACAGTATTTTTTTTTATGAACCGTATAGTGGTTTACAAGTTATGGTCGTTTGTATCAAGGTCGTCGATTCGCGTCGATTTTACGCGCGAAAATGTCGCGGGCAAAAGTGATAGCTGAATTTTTACTTCGCGAGAGGAGGGGTTAAGGTATGAAATATTTTTTTCTCAGTAAGGAAGGCTTAAATCATCAAATGTTGTAGGTGATTTTGAACTTAGTTATAATGTCTCATGATGAAAACAAAAATAATATTATAGAAAAAACAAACAAAAATTACTTTTCTTATTTAGTTTGATGTACACAAATACCAATTGAATAGGGCGCCCATGTGTCAATAAATACACTAAATAATATCTTTTCAGCATCCATCATTTAATTACGTATTTTTAGTATAGTTTAACATCTTATCGACACATGCTACATCTGAATTTTAATAATTTTGCTGCAAATAAAACATTTGTATATTAATGCTATACTACAAAAAACTACCAAAATTCGCTACTGATATGTCCAATATCTTTCATCTCATCTTATACCTTTCATCTCATCTTATATTTTATTTAATTGTTTTTTACAACTGTTTAGTTTTTATAATTAGGTTTGACTATCTCGTACTATTTTAAAGCAATTATAATTATCTTACTACTAAGGTAATTGTGCATCTTTTTTTAATGATTATGTTAAGGTTAACAATTTTATATTTTCAATTTTACTTTTATATTAACAATTTTACATTTAATTTTCCAGGTTGTAAGAAATAATAATATCTCTTATTGTTTACCTTTTAGAAATAATAATACCTCTCCCACATAATCTAAATTCTACTATACTTAGTTTTTTATATTGGTTCATAGATATACTTTTTAATTTTTATTTATTTTATAAATCCAATACGAGAACATTATCCAATACAAGAAAATTGATTTTGGCAAAAAAAATTACGAAAGTATAAATAATAATATTTTATCATTTTTTTTTGCGAAGCAGTTAAGATTACATTTGTGTGGATTTTATCACCCCACTAGATTATATATCTGTTCTGGGGTGATAGTATTTAAGACAGAGTGACTTCACTTTTTATTTTTTTCATTTCTTCATTCCGTTCGCTCATTCATTCTTAAAAAATTTAAGGTTAATATAATATATATATATGAGTATATAAATAAAGAACTAATATTAAATAAAGAAAAAGAAAATATTTAAGTTTATAGATAAGTAAAATAAATAAATATATAGATAAATTGACCAATAAATTAAGTAGCCTAAAAAGGTTTCTTACTATGCACATATAGAATTGAAAATCTAATTAATTAATATAATGTTATCAATTTATTTTAAACATAATCAACCGAAACATATTTCTTGTCAAGTATCAGGCGACAGATATTATGTGAAATATTTAAACATCCGCCTTAGAACATATTTACAACAATTTAAATATCCGCCTTAGAACAGGCTAATGCCTAGTTAGGCGACATTAAGATAGGATCACCGGCAACAGTTTCTGGCCTAACATATTATCAGTTTTTTGCTACTGGATTTTTGTACATGTAATTATATGATATTATTTTGGATATGATATAAAAGTGGGATAGTTGCCTCAGGAGCCGTCGTTGAATTTTATTTTTACGCAATCTTCGCAGTTGCCGCTCAAACACTAGAGGGGCAGGGAGTTGTACTTTGCTTATAAGTATTAGCTGCGACCGTAATATGTTTGCAAGTCTTAATTTTGAAGTAAAGATCGTCTGTCCACCTGGGGCAACTATCCCTAGATAATTGTAAATTATCGAATATATAAATAAATTAAAAATTATTCATGTACGTTAGGATATACCCGCTCACTCTAAGGTGTACGATGTCAAATTTTGTACACTCGTAAATTGTTTTATTATTCACCTTTTTATTAAATTAATTAATTGTATTTTCCAAACGTTAGTGTTTTAACGCCCATAAAATGTCAGACATAACCATTAACCACTACTCCGAATTACTGGTGGTTGAGTAATCTATGCTGTTATTATCCAGTTTTATCTTCGAGTCAGGCTTAGCGCTCGGAGACAAGATTAGTCTTTATTATGCAGCATTTCATTAAACCCACTTCTTCCCGTAAGCCTCGGGGGGTAGCGTTTACAAACTGCCTAATTCGAGTGGTGATAAATGGCCTAACGACAGCATGACATTTTATGAATAGGAGGGATAAAAGAGAAGCCTAAAATCAAAATGGGCCTTATCCACTTTGGTCGAAACTGAGCAATTTTAGTATGCAATTTTATTCTCATCCAAACAACAAACAAAAAAAAAATACAAATGTGCTGATCGTCAAAAGACCATAATAGTATATTACACCAAATATTTTTATCGAAGGATTCTATGAGCTCCACTGGAAAGAACAGTCAAAGAATACTACGTAGCAACTTATTAATATACAATTAAATTTTATGTATGTAGGTTCCCTCTCCGTATCTTTCGTCTGCCTTAGAACAAATTAGATGTTTTTAAATATTCCTACCCATCTCGATTTTAGTTACCTTAAATCAGTGATTCCCGAAGGGATCTATATAGAACCCCCAGGGGTCGATTTCGAATTGCAGGGGGTCTATGTCTTATTGCACCTACAACAGATTGTGCGTACAGCATAGTATCTAAAACGTGTATTAAACGCAATATACAAACGCCCGCGTCCCAAGTATCATGAAAGGAAATCAACACTCAACTCACTAGTCGATTGGGGGGCCAATGCAAACAAATTAACAGATATGTAAATAAATTGCGCTTCAACGGGTATATGTGCGAGCGAGTATAATAAACATGTCATATGAACAAGCAAGCGAGATAGTGCTACATGTGCGATTATGTGTTGCTTTCTCAAATGCTTCGTACTTCAAGGTCGTGGTCGCTTAGGAATGAATGCGCAGCGTGCAACATTTAAGTACTTTTCAATGAAGTCTGTCTTTTACCAAAGTTTATACAAAAGTTTTTTACCAAAAACTCTAGTAAAGTGATCAGTACTGAGAAAGCTGTCGAAAACATATTTAAAATTAAAGGGTATAGGAAAACTCAATATTGGGCAGGCAAGAGGGGGGGGGGGGGGGGTTAAGAAAAAAAAACAGCGTGGTCTACGGGACAAAAAGTTTCGTTACTTCTGCCTTAAATTAATTAAATTCATTTAAAATTGCTAAACATTTGCTGTAAAACTTTGAAAACAACGGCCGTGCGTTTATTGTTACGATCATATATCGACACTCTATATGTGAGAGAGACCTCGTACTCGAAATCAAAAATCAATCTTTCAGGGCATGGATAAAACTGAATATCTTCATTCACGAGATATTTTTTTTTGTTGTTTCTTCTTTTTCTTCTTTATTCCGTAGCCGGCGATTGGGGAGGGGGTCGCCCTCGCAGCCAATACGCTGCTGTCGGTGCCGCTGTATCTTATACTCCATTCACGATTCGCTTCCATTCTTGACGATTTTTGACGACGTCTCGAGCATCTACAACCGATTATCGTTGATTCTTTAAGTCGTCTTTGATATATTTCTTGTTTCTGTTTGTTTCTATATATCACTTGTATTTTTTATTGTTCTTTTGCGTAGCCAACGTAATAAATATGTTATAAACTCAAGCTATAGGTTAGCTGATAGACATTGCTGCAAGGCAATAAGCTCGCCTTTTTTAATCAAAATACAGAGTTTATTATTATTATTATTATTATTATTATATTCTTTAGCCAGGCTTTTTTCGATGACGAACGCTGAATTATCCATTCTGTCGGTCGCTATTGCCAAAGAAGTTTAAGTGGCAAGCGATTATCGTTCATTCGGCAAACATGGCCGAGCCATTGTAGTCGACGTTTTTGTATTTATTATTGATTTTAGTTGTGTAAATGAGAAAAAAATTTAAAACCATATAAGTTTACTGGAATAACAATTTAAACTGTCAAAGGTTAAGTTGTTTGCGAAAAATCACTAAAGCGCGTAAGAGGTGTCATGTCATAAAATCATAAATTCACGCATACAATATGCTATTGCAATCAGAATTACAAGAAACTAAGCAATTTGAGCCTTCGGGACATAAAAAATGATCCGGAGCATGATTTTATATAAACAACAATAAAAAACGCAAATTCGAATTTTTGGCGCATACGAGGTCTCACATATATTTATTTTCTTTTATAGTAAACTTACAGATAGCCAATACATGATACGAGTATTTTCAAAACCTAATTAAACAAATCGAATTTATTATGCTATGAATAGTTTACAACGCTTGCATAACAAATTGTAATATAAATAACATGTACACGCTGATAGTGGAAAAATATAATAAGGCTAATAATAATATAATGATAAGGAAAGTAGTATTAAGGTAAGTTGTTAATAATGTATGTTTAAAAAAAAGTGTATAAGGCGAAAATCAAATATGAATAATTGGATATTGATAATTAAAATACATAATATGATATAGAATGGTATAATATAAGAGTCATATAAACAGTACAGTAGGATGGCAGTTAATGCGTTAATGCGTAGGATGGCAATTCATGACTGCGACAGAAATACTCAGCATTGCAACTGCACTACTCTAGAAAGAGCACAACAGGTACAATACCTGGGTATAACGATCGACAATAAGATGCGTTGGCAACCACATATTGATAAGCTGGCGATGAAGGTGCGCAAACTCGCATGTATATTCAGGGAAATAAGAGATATTGTGGACCCGAGAACACTGAAAAACACCTACTATGCATTGTGTCAGTCAATACTATGCTATGGTATTATAGGATGGGGCGGTTGTACAAGGTCCACTCTACACCCTCTAGAAGTAGCGCAAAAATGTATTTTAAAAATAATCGCACGTAAACCGTATCGATTTCCGTCAGACACTCTTTACATCCAGTCCGAGGTTTTGGATGTAAGACAGCTTTATGTTCGCATGGCCCTAATATATACTAAAAATAAAATGACACCTTATAATCAACGAGTTGGAAAGACGAGAGCAACAAGAACTGGTGATATGATGGTGCCAAGATCTTACACAACATTTGGCCAGCGCCATTTCACGTTCATTGGCCCTAGAATGTATAACAATCTTCCCGACGCAATTAAAAGTAGTGAGAACACATCCACTTTTAAAAAATCTCTAACTGATTGGTTGTTGGAGGTGGGTAGGGACGGTTTAGGGAATATGTTGACTGTTGTATTTTGAATGATAGTATTTAGTACTTAGTATTTAGTTTTTCCATGATAATTTTAAATGACTATTATAGGTATGTGAGCGTCATATCAATATGTAATTGATTTATATATGTTTATTATTTTAGTTTTTATTTTTATTTATTTTGGTTTTATTATTATTTTCGTATAAATATAGGTATGTGTATGTGTGCATATATGGATATATATTTTATCTATAGATGTATATAAGTATCTATCCATATTTGTATATGCGTAAATATTTGTAGTTTTATATTTGTTGATTTAAAAATAAGTACTAACTATAGATTAAGTTGACAGTGCACACTTAATATGATCATTTAAAGTCTGCCTTAGAACAGGCCTAGGCCTAGTTAGGCGACTGTGTCAATCATAAAAATAATGTCGCATCAATTTCTTGCTAACATCTTAATCAAATATGACATGAATTTTTTACTAGATGTGTTACTACTAAATAAATAAATAAATAAATAAATAAACGAAATTTTAAGAGATAGGCTATATATGTATGATCGAATCATTAATCAAATTAATGAAATCTTATATACGCAGTGGCTTAGTGATTAGGTCACCTGATCTTACATTGTAAAGTTTCAGGTTCGATTCCCGGCTGGGTTACCATTTTTCGTTGGGATAAAATTAACGGAATTGCATTTCAATTCTGTCGATCGAATGCAATAACAAGACACACACTTATACATAAATATTTCATATTAAGGTTGGTTGGAAGAGATTTTCGTATGCCAATAAAACCGCCTATTTTGAAATTTCACAATAAAGAGTATAAACAAACAAACAACAAACATATAGATCGACGATATGTCAAATTGTTTAAATCAACCTGCATGTTTTCTTTAGAAATAAATAAATAAACGAATATTTTTTTGAATTAATTTTTTTTTGAATCCGCATGTTTAGTAGGAAAAGTTCTATTCTATGCTGTTGTCGAAACGAAGCATATGCACTACAATACATTTCATGGATCATAAATGGTGATACGAGAAATCGCCGCAGTTGAGAATTACGCACGTTATCAAACAAATTGAATGATTGAGTCCTAAATATGAGTGATGTGTTAAAATGACATAATGCATGCAGGATAAACAGGCAATGTTCGTTCATGACCTCATGTGAATGTATATCGTAGTGATTGCAAGCGAGTTCCGGAGAAAGTCAAGAGAAAAGTTGATTTCCAGTGTGAAGAGATGGTGATGGCGATCCTATGTCGATAGGGTTTGAAAGCTTTCAGGAAAATTCTTTTACTGTTTTAATTGAAAGTCCTAATAAATATCATACACGATGATCCAACACGCTGATAGCCAGCAAAATACTTAGCACATAGGACAATATTAGTTTGATGTTTAAATACGAATACCCAGATCGAATTAAAATACGATCAAGTATCTGTTCAATGCCCGTGTTTGTGGCCTAATAAATCAACTAGTAATATTCTATAAGCGTCCCAGAATAGGAAGGATATGATCATGCCGCTACTGGGTAAAGCCTTAAATTTAAAAAGCGCTCGATTTCCACGTCGTTTCCACTGCATGTTTTGCTGTTTAGTCTCGTAAACATAAAGGTGTATCCATTTCATATCACATGTTATAATGTGATCGAAAACATATCCGCGACAATTTAATTCCCAGTAATCAGTTGACTACATTATTGCTCGTTTTTTATTTTATATTTGCAATACAATTTTAGTTGAGATCTCGGATCTCTCGGCCTAACAGAGAGGTGGCCTATCAGAGAGATTAGGAAATGAATATATTTTCGAAAGAAGAATGAATAATTTTGGCCCACCCACAATAGAAATGATTTATATGTCAAGAAAAAGATGTTTTTTTGACGAGTATAAGTTACTTTGATGGCACGGCTAGATTAGCTGTTGGTTCAAAGTTAGAGCGTCCTGAATGTGGACCTTTATTAACTTTTTGATCGTCTTTGTTTTTTAGTACAGGATCTATATTATTATGAAATAAAACTAATATGTTTATTAAAACAAATGCCTATTTATTTATTAATTACTAAGTGCCACAATTATATCATTTTAAAATATAACTGGTGCATTAAGAGGATAATATCTGTCATACCTGACCCAACGCCACTTGTACATGAGCTTTTTACCAAAATCAATGAAAGCCTTTGACCCCATCGTGACTTTTCTTGGTTCTTAAACCTAAATTACCATTTTGTGGAAGATAAAGAACCCACAGAAAAGTGGTTCTCTATTTTTCTCCATTCATTCAGTGCTCATAGGAAACTGGAAATCTCTAAAACCGAACGCTATAATTTTGCTATAATATTATTATTAGTGTTGTTTATCCCTTTAGTGTTACATAGGTAATAGTGTACTTTGTTAACCTTGAAATGTTTCTAAATATAGAGTAAGTTTTAACAATCTGTGAAGATTTTAGAAAATAAATTGAAATTGAAATTGCTCCTACTGATTCAACCACTTCAAGGATGTCACTAATAAAAAACTCTGTATGTGGTATTGTTTTTGAAGGGAAAAAAAGAGCGCACCGGGGTGGGGCGGTCGACTATTTATTTATTTTATTTATTGTAGTGAGGCAAGTACATTATGTGAGTGTAAAATATGGCAAGGGATAAACAGGAAGGGCATTGAAAAACCTTGTGGCAATGAATGTATAGGAGCGCTAAATAAATGTAATTCATTCTGGGTACGATCATATTATTCTTTAGGACACCTTGTTGATATGTTACTTTGAGATAAGATATTTTTCTGTTTAAATTTAGTATACAGGATGTTTTTACTGGAGGGGATTTTTTTTAGTGGGTGAATCAGTATGATGAGGTAAGTATCTTTTGATAATAAATTAATAGTTTTTAAAAAAAACACTAAAAACGCGCTTTTATAAGTGCACGTAAAAACCACATCATCAAACCTTGAAACCTAATCGTGGTCAAAGTTCATTCCAATATTTTTCTAACAAGTCCAAACACAGCTATGATACGATGTTCCATCATGAAGTTCCAGTTCATATCTTCCAACTCCATCATCAGATCAGTTCGACAGTACCATATTATTGCATTATCATCAGAACTACATACAGCTGCCAATTTTCATGACGCTACGATCCTTGGACGATAGTTAAATTAGTTACCTTAGATTCCATTACATAGTTGGTTACATACAGATCGACCTAATAAAAGCGTGTTAAAAAAGAGTTTTTTTAACATTTTATATTGTTTTGTTTTCAAATTTAAAACAATTAAGAAGTTGACTGTTAAATAAAGGTTTGAGAAGCGTTTGAGCGCGCTGCGCCATCTAGCGGTAGGTAATATAGCGTAAATCAGCAATATCAGTGAAATTTAATTTATCGCTAGATAGCGCATCGTGATCATCGATTTTCATACTATTTCATAGAAAAAAATGCAAAATACAAAAAAAATATCTTAATTTTTTTTTATATTTTATTTTGTAGTTTAAAAAAACAGAAGTTGCTTACTTCGTTGTACTGATTCTCAACAAAAAAATGCTCGTCCTGTATAGTATAGGCAGTGTGGCTAACCTACCGACACCTGTAAACAAACTTGTTGACAAATTTACGCCAAAACTCTACGCCACAATTAAAAACATTGTCTATCAATTTTACATATTTTTTTTGCATAGCTTAAATATAAATATATGAATAATTTGGTATGTATCGGTTTAAAACGGGTATTTATTTGACGGTACTTATATGCGCCACACGTTTCTTACGATTCTCCGAGCACTTACAGTTCTCTTTACGCCAAGGCCATTTATCGTTCGTGATGAATTTTGCCTCTCGTCCGCAGGGAATGAAAGAGGACCGGGAAGAGGTCTCTTATCTGCTAAGAGCTCCAGGAGAATAGACTCTGTCAAATGCGGAGACAATATGTGGCGTCATGCAGCGATATAAATTGTATGAGAGCGGACGCCCCTAACGTACTGAAATGAGACATCATATTGTGTTTTTCCATTGCGAGATGACGGGGTTTTTATTACGGCTAGTACGGTGCGAGAAGACACATGTGTATGTATACAATTTACATAGGTTTATTATGGTACGACTGAGGTACGTATTTGAAATAGGTGAAATAATATGAAAGTATACGGGGGAAAACGATAAATATATTTTTTTTTGTGAAAATGAGATACTAATGCCATCTTTTGGCTTCTTTCCTAAACGAATCGGACATGAATGGATTTTCGAAAGAGAGATCCACAACAATATCGCATAGTCTTTACTAACACTACTTACGCTAGAAAGTATTTTTTACACGACTACCCAAAAGGAGTGTTATATTATAAATAAGATAAAAAAAGGAATTTTGTAGCACCCGACGTTTCGGCGACGTTAAAACTGCCGTTTTAACGTTATTATTTTATTTATATTTTTTTTTATTTATTTAGGAAATTCATAATAATACCTTAAGCATAAAATACACAATACATATATCGCAGAAAATAACCCATAGTAAGAAATAAACAGAGACGTGTATTTAAGAATATCTCATGTCGCTGCACTAAGCTACGCTTGTGCTAGAGCAGACATTACACTGCATTCTATCTGTATTGCAATTAAAATAATAAATAATTTATATTAAATATTAGGTATAGGACAAATACTGGATATTTATATAGATTTAAATATATACATAATATATAGATATATGGATATAAACATACACATAGAATATTGGGTAGATCCTTCAATCGATCATAAATTCAACACAAGTGTGCATCTCTAGCACGTAGTAGATAGATAGTAGTAGTATTTGATTTCGAAAATCCTTTTCCTGGCGTATAAAATTACAGTTTGATTTGTTTAAAGTTGCAATTACAATAAAACAATAAATTACATTGCAAGGATATGCCGTATATCTACATTTAAAGTTAAAACTCACTCAAGTTGTACAGACATTTGGACAACATATATTGTTAGTTCGTTTTCTTAACTCAATATAATTACAGATATCTTTTATGTTTTGTGGCAGCTTGTAATAATTTACACTTCTATATTTCGCTGTGCGTTGGAATTCTGGTGAAGGAATATAGCTATGTTATACAAAAACATGTAAAATGAGTGTTATAAGGAGGTATGTGCATGCATTTATGTTGTTTTAATTTTAAACTGGCGGTCTGGGTTTGGATTTGTGACTTCACAATTGACGTGATTTACCTTCTGTATTTTTTTTGTTACTTATGTTCTCATAAAAATCATCTATTCAATATAATACATTCCATAATACCATTTTCATAAGAAATACACTTTTTACGTAGAAAAAATATTATTTATTCAAACAACTTTTCATGAAAATCTCTTCCACGCCGTGATTTGAAAAAAAACCTGTATTACAGAACAATCAAATGCTGTATTACAAAATAACACATTTCAATGACACGAATTATTTTAAAAGTTATTGTTATTTTAGTTATTTTTCCCGATGGTGTCATGATATATTTACGAGAATACTATTGAAGGTTATTATTGTCTAACGGAAGAACTATCTATGAATGTTATTATGCCCTATGTGGGTGTACTTGGCTAATCTCCGGCACCATAGTGAGGGCAGACAGCCGACACGCGGTTCGTTTGTCAAGCGAACAGTGTTTCGTTTTATTATACCTAAGCTAGATGCAAACAATCTTGAAATTACTAGTTAACCACTGACATCATGAAAATTAATGTGGACAAACCTTCTACACTCTTATGTGTAGAAGGTTTCAGGCACCCAAACTTTCCCATATGAGCACGTTAGTACGGGTGGTTCCTAAAGAATTGACCATGTCTATATTTTCTAAAAATATTCACTTATTTTATAAATTATATACGTAGTAGGGTGTATCGCTCTTGTGTCGATAATAAAAATATGTTATTTATCAAAAACTCCCTATGCGTAAAAAAAATATCTACCTATGGTATGGAGATTATTAATAAATAATTAAAAGAAAACGGTTGAAACGGTTGAATGAAAAAAAGGGCTGTATTTTTGTTAAATGATTTTAGACTCAAAATAACTCTTTTTTATGTAATATAAATAATAATTAATTTCCGAATAGATGATTACTAAATAGTGAGTAGCGAATAAAACAACGTACGCACATTGCAGCTCCCCCTCTCCGCCCTGTCGAATCAGTCCGCTAATCCTATAGAGCAGTAATACTATAACAGAAAAATCTATTTTTTATGAGTCCCATTTTAACCTACAACTCCTTTAAAAGACGAAATCGGTACGTCTGAAGTCTTCCCCACTGGATACGATCCGGCCGCTTGGAAAAACCTGATCACCGGCGGCAATACTACGTACTATCAAAGGGTTTCCCTGCCACGCTAAACTACAGAATTAATGCTCAAAAAAGGCAGGGAAACATCCGGTGTTGTCTGCCGACAATATGGACATAGGTTTATAAGAAACCGCATGGAATTACGAAACCTCATGCAAGTTTCAACACTAAACTTGATTACCGTCCATTGTAATTTCAGAGATTTTTTTTTGTTTTTCTTGATTAATTCTAAAAAGAAGCTGTTAAAAGTATCTGTTTTTTAATTGTAACTAAATGGTTACAAGTATGTGTCCTCTCAAATAAACATTATAAAGTACTAAATGCCTGTTTCCCTGTGACAGAAATCACTTTCACTTTTTACTATAAAAAGGCTCGAACACCTAAAGTTCATCCCCCTTACGGCAGGGCAGTACAAAAAAAACCTTGGTTTATATACAATAACACATCTTTTTCGCATAGGGAGGTTTTTAAATTCTGAAAAGAAAAAAAGCGATCCACCCAAATATGTATGAACAAATTAAATTTTATATAGCTCGCAAAGGCCCACGTCTTTTTTTAAAACTAAATCGATTGTCCAATCAATTATGAAATATGTATATGGTCTAATGCTATAGAGAATCGCAGCACATTCAATTAGAATTCGTATCCTCTAAATAAGGGCCGCAGCCTAAACAGAGCTGCCACAAAACCTTCGTGTATGCTGGTTTTTATCGATTTGGACTATGGGTTCATGACGACGTTCTTCAGATACATCTGCCAGAATATTATGTTTGCTCATAAACATATTTATATAGAACGTCCGGCGAATAGTGATTTTTATCAACACAATACGAGACACAAAATTATCCTTCACCTTAATCGACACCTGCTAAAGGCTCTTCATAGAATAATTTTTTACTTTTTCTATACGTTTGGAATATATTAAAGTTATAAATATATGGATACTATTTGTTTACAAAAAAAGAACGATAAAATAGCATTCAGTGAAGCGAATTTTATGGTATTGCGATTCATTCAATATTCATATAAGTCATTCAATATGTCATTCAATAAGTCAAAATATTGAATTCAATACAAATTCAATACAAATTTTATATAATACAGTCATTCAATACAAATTTAGTATACAAAAAAAAATTGTTTTGTATACTAAATTTGTCGTTGATTTTTTAAAATGAATTTTTATCCGTTAAGAAAACGCTTCCATACACTGCAAGTTCATAAAAGAAATTACTCGGAAAGCTTATTTTTCGCACACTTGCGAAAAAAGCTTATTTTTTGCGAAAAAAAAGGTATTTTTAACTTGAATATATAACAAGAAAATCGGTTGTGTCACCCTAAAGACTTTTCCGGCAAGCAGTCAACCCCCCCCCCCCCCACCGCGCCAAAACCCTTAACCCCCAACTTCCTTCCTCCTTAATCCCCCTCCCCCTCACTACCCTCTTCCATCCCTCCCCCTTAAACCCTTCCCCTAACTCCCCCAACCCAAACCCTACCCTAACTCACCCCAACCTCTCCCCCCCAACGCCATCCCCAACCCCCCCAACCCACCCATCAACCCTCCCAACGCCATCCCTAAACCCCTCCCCCACCCAACCCACCCTCCAACCCCCCCCCCCCAACCACCCTCCCATAAATTCCCCCTAAACTATAATAATAATAATTGATGATTCTCATAACAATTATAAATTATTTCTATAAATTTCTCTACAATTAAGAATATAGTTAATTTTTGTAATCACAATATTAAGAATGTGAGTCGCAGTGACGCATCCAAGTGTGGGTATGTCTTCCTACTAAAGTAGAATTAGATTGTATTGTATTGTAAATAAGATAAGAACGAGTTTTCCGCATGAAGTTTGTAGCACCCTACGTTTTGGCGATGTTGAAACCGCCGTTGTCAAGGGTAGACAAGTCTGCTTTGGACAACGGTGGTTGCAACTTCGCCTTATTTATAATGTTAAAAAACCGCAATAGTCTGCGTTCATATTACGAGTCTCTACAGCGAGGAAAATGCGTACTGTATTATTTTTATTATTAATGAATCCTACTTGGTAAAATTTTGAAATTAGGAATGAATTTCTATTACGTCTGGGTTATTAAAAATGAATCACTGTGCGGCAGCTCGCCTGGATGATTATATGAGGACGCGTAGCAGTCATGAATCTCAATCATTTAACATACATCGGAGAGCGGCGCGGTGACTTCCTCATCTCCGGCCAGGACGTGCCGTATAAAACGCGGTAGTGCTTCGACTGCCGTGCCGCTGATAACGTCGGAGATAGAAAATGGCTTATTTCAGATGTTATCCTTGGTTTTAACCCTAGAACCGTACCCATATTGACATGAACATAAACAGTATCCCGGGGTACCCATGTACCCCGGAATATAAAACATTTTTATCAGAAAAGTGAAACATTTATTAAAATGAAACTTTGACGTCTTATTAACACATTTAGGTAGCCTTTACTTAACATAATATTAGTCTAATTGTGAGGAAATCTTCATACAGTCATAGCAAATTACATTCGTTACGGGATTCCCTTCTGGTTACAGTGTACAGTAGTTTTAAGGCAATATATTTTCTCTCTCCAAAAACGAGCCATAATAATATTGATAAACCTTAACCATAATGAATCATGTCGTGGTCACTTCAAAAATCTCAGTATTCTAACGCTACCATCACTATATATATTTGAATGCATAAAGTTAGTATTAAAAAACATAGGAAAGATGAAGACCCAAAAAGAAATTCACTCGCATTTCACCAGATGTAGGCACAATTTAGCATTACCCCGTCCATCTCTGGAATTATTCAAAAGGGATCCAAATTACGTTGGAATGGCGTGTTACAATAAACTGCCTGACAATATTAAAATTATATGTAGAAACGGAAAAATAGACCAATTTAAATCGAAATTAAAAGGCCACCTTATTGTGAGAGAATTATATAATATTAACGAATTATAATTAGATGACTGACAATTTCCATCTCGATTTTATTTATTTAACTTGACATTTGTACCATTTTATTGATTATTATATTACTACTATTATGTCTAATTGTCTGCCATAATCAATTATACTTCTTATTTATAGGACCAATTAATTTTAATATAATAATTTCATGACTAACTGTAGTTATAAATATCTAATATAACTCAATTGAGTGGTGAGTCTCGAATGAAATATTTAGTATACATTTTAAAGTTATGTTCACATTAAGCGGCTATATAAAGTGTCTAAACAACTATGTAAAAGTTTTTGAAGACAATAAATGCGATCTGATTTGATTTGATTTGCAAATAAATGATTTGCACATGGCACATTGCCGGCGAGATTTTGGGTATTTGAATCTTGAGCATGCAATACGTCTACCCGTTCTCGAATTTTGTTGTAACAAAGTATGCCGTAAATTCGTTCGCAAAGTTCATTGTAAAAAGCGCTCCTCCAAGTACGGTTTTATGACGTCCATTGCGAAAGCCTTTACATAGGAACTCCTATTTGCAATTACTTGTTTCCCATTGACGTTAGGGGATTGCAGCAGTATCTGGACAGTAATCCCAACAATATTTAATCTATACTAATATTATAAAGAGGTAAAGTTTGTGACGTTGTAGGAAGTAATCTCTGGATCTACTGTACCGATCTTGAAAATTCTTTTACGAATAGAAAGCCATGTTATTTGTGAGTTCCATAGGCTATATAATAAACCGAAAAATGAAAAGTCTTTTTCGTGGTAGTCGGATTTGCAAAGTAAGTCGGTGAATAAGCGGTCGAACGAAAACGTTTCTAACTAACGCTGCCTTAACGATGAGAGATATATGATTAAGTTCTAAAAAAAAGTTGTAGACCTTGATAATGCCTACAAAAAAGTTAGCAACAGCATATGTCTAACTTTTATATTTAAGCCACAAAAGTAGTATTTTATATTAAAAAAATAATTTAAATCGTTAGGTCATGTTTATTGGTCATATTATTATCAACAATTATGAATTCTTATCAAAATAAGTAAATTTATCGTCTCAAGTGTTTAAAACAAAAGACTTTTCACTTTTACTGCATATAATTTCCCTTTTACTGCATAAATAGTTAAAGAGATAATACGCTCACAAATAAGACACTCACAAGAAGACACTCACAAATAACGGTATTATAGTCAAATTGGCATGCATATGCAGTAAAAATATAACCCTTCTTTTGGCAGTCAAGAAATAAATCATAGTACTCAGTACTAACCGAACCACACTCATAATTTCATCACAGGTAAAAAGTTTTACCGCCCAACGAATTGGGCACGGGTCAGCTAGTATTCCATAAAACAAGCACAGGCTCCATCGTTGAGTTTTACGTGAAACGCTGTGAGTGTGGCACAATTGGTCGAAAATGTCAACTCCGATCTTTGTTTTATTATGTGTGCTTATTATATCCGGGAAATCGTTTTGTCTTTGTCTTGTAAGTAATGCATTGTTGACAGCATCAAAACATTCTTTTTGTTACCTTTGCTGAGCCTCGAAGGCACGTAACAAAATCAACGTGTTTTTTGTGAAATGCGAGCATTGCAGTGTTCAAATCTCGACCTTTCGTCTCTAAAATGTTTCTCAGTATTTCCTTTTTGTTTTCTTTTTTCAGAGTGCCAACTGTCCTGATCTGTTTTCCAAGATTTTTTCAGCGGTTGGAATTGACGTGAACCAATTATCGTATGTAATGTTTCTGTTTGAGCCATGAATAGGAGACGAGAGCTCATAGACATGCAAGATCTAAAATAATGTATTCGTGTATTTTTATCAAAAACCTCAAGAAGAGATAAATGAGTGACTTTTAGTACGCCAGCTAAGTAATTTAAGCCAATTAGAGCTTTTTTTCTGTGACGAAAGATGGTCGAATCTGGAATCTTTTATTTAAAATTTTAAATAAAATTTATTAAATAAATTAATTATTGTTCGTTATTTTTTGTGACCCTCTATTTCTTTTATTGATATTACCATTTTTTTCAGGCAAGTACTTACATATCATTATCAATCATACTTAATTGTTTAACAGTTTTATATAAATATATTTTACCAATAACAAAATATATGTATAAATATATTATATACCAACCGTATATTTAATAGCTAAACTTCTAAAGAATTAATAAGGCAACCTTATCCTTTGACTCGTGGGGAGGCGTCTCGAGGCCATCGGAGCATTCGGAGCTGTTCCCCGGCCGAGTTGGCAGTCTAAGATATATAATGAGATTTCTTCGGAGAAGGCGAAACGACTCCATGAATTATGTATAAAAGCTATCGCCTATCAGGTGGCCAATCGGAAAGGTTTATTACGTAATTCACGGCCTTACAAATCAATTTCTTGAATTCGTCGATCGAAAATATTCTGATTCGTACTCACGAATTGGCCATTTATTATAACATTGATATTGAACAGTTTTTTATAAATTGATTATAGAAGGCGAATAAATAATTTACCCAATGATAATAATAACAACTTTCGATTTTAGGACACAAGGGGAAGAACGATGAATGTACCATTTTTCTTCATTTTAAACTGAGTAATAGGATATGTGCGTTGCACGTTGCAAAGAATTCATTGCACCCATAAGAAAATTATGGCAAAATCGAATAGGAAATATTGATGATGGAAATAGGAAATAGTATGGCAAAAATGGATATTTTTGAAATAGCATGTTGGGGAAAAACGATGAGAATCGAATCGATTGTGGAGAATACTGATGTAATATCAACCCTAACTAAATATGACGTCAAATAATACTAAATTAACATATGACTCCCGACCATGAACAACTTTGTATCCTTGCCTCAAATCGTTAAAGTCGTTTTTCTCAGTTACACAAAAACATAACCCTCATCGTTCTTCCCCTGGTGTCCTCAATTGTTAGTGCCGTCTAGCGAAATGTTTATGTAGGCTGATTATATTACAGAAATTATACCGAGAGATAGAGTGCCATCTATTAGTCTATCTGAACTTTAAAATGCGTAATTATTTCGTATTGAAACCTGAATACTAAGTAATAGTAAAATCCTAGCTACCAAAATTTAGTATGGCACTTAGCAATATTCAACATTTTGGCGCAACCCATTTGTTGCATTGCCACAGGTAGTACATATGTTCTTCGATTGGATATCTCGGAAAATTAAGCTCGTAGAAAAGCGTCTTTATTTCATACTAAGATCTGATAGTAACCAAAATTAGCGATAATTTGAGTTACTACGCTGTTGCTTCCATGCGTCGATGTTTCTCCTAAAGCCAGAACGGTGTAAAATCTTCAATGCGGCTTCAATAAGTCAAGAACAGCGGATGCGACATCGAGGCGATATAAACAAAAAGGTGGAAAGGACAGGACGGCTAACTTTCTCAATTTGCGAGGCAATTTGCTGTACTATGATTGAATGCACCGTTTGAGAGTTTTGAACTCGGCGCGGGGCCATCAACTTTAAATGAAATTGCTATTCGCCATTACGAGCTCCTTCGCTCGAGAGTTTCCCCTTAAAGTTTACTGTACACAAACGGAACTTAACTAGGATAAACTCCATTAAATAAGGCTGGAAGCAAGCTGCCCAGCTTTGCTACAATGAGCTGTTCTCCACGAGATGGCCAGATTCTAAAAGGAAAATGATTGTAGCATAGATGTCGGAGTCAGTATAAACACGTTAAAAACGTCAGTCGATAATCTAAATCTCGAGCTTTGAAGATTATGCAATATGAGAAAACTCGTTTATTTATTTTCTAAGCCATAGGGCGGAGCCATTGAAAACTAACTCATATAAACGCGCAAAAGATTCACTGGGAATGTAGAAGAAGGGTTATGGTGTTCAAACCAACACCACTTACCCAGAAAATAATACTAACTTTCCTTGTCGCTCCTTGAAGTACATAGGTCCCAGTATCAATGAAATTAGTTCCGTTATTGCTTATCGTGAGAGAAAAAACCGTCAGTAACGATCATCTTTACTAAAATAATGGCCAAACAAGGACACGGTTTCGACCATCGGAGTGATTTTATAACTTTACCGTGCTCTATTGCCTTTGCTTTTGCGCAGAGATACGTCCTGCCAATACATTGGAATGTCCGATGCCACTCATTGCCACGATATCGTATCACATTTAAATCCGTGTCTAGCATCATGGCAAAACACTCAATATTGCCAGACATACAGCACGCTACGATTTATGCAAGTATGTAGTACCAGTACTGGAATAACGTGTCACCATGCAAACCATGAAATATTTTCTTTATTACCATTCGCTCCAATGGCATTCACCTTCTTTGAACCAGCCAGCCAATTAAAATGATTGTCTTGGGATACTTTCAACAACGATAATACACAAAATATATTGTTCGCGTTCGACTGATGGATATTACGTTTTAAATAGACAAAGCGCGACAAAACTACACTTACATAGAAGTCGTAACCTTTTCGTTGATATAAGCTGTCTGCCAGGCATAGTTGTGTCTTATAGCCCGGAGCCTAACGCTTTTTAACGCATTAAAAATATTCATAATTCACCATTATTTCCGGACTACTGGGAAACGACTCATACATTTACCACGCAATCACGCTATTAGTAAGGGCGCTTCGACATCAGAGTGTTGAGATTCATTGCAGTGGTGTTATCGTCATAACATTGCATGGAATTGTGTTGTCAAGTATAAAAAAATACTATAATTATCATTCCAATGTAATAGAAACTTGGCATCCGCTTAAGAAGAAGAAGGAGATCTTCTCACCCCTGAAAACATTCCTATTCAAGTTTAAGATCTTCATTTCGCAATAGACCCTCGTAATTGTTTAGTTTATGTTCTGAAATTCGAGTTCAAGTTGCAATAATCAGTCTAGATGGGAACATTGCGAATCTCGCCTGTGCGGAATTAATATGCAGAAATGTACGTTTTCCATTAACGGGAAATGAGTACCAGGGGAGGCCCTCGGTATTTCTCGTCCCCGTAGGAGCATTTACGGACACTACCTACTTACAGCCAGTCACTTAATTTTATGAAAATAATAATAACCTAAATATTCTGGCTGAACAATAAAAATGGCAGACTAGTTACTGAAAGGATTGTGGTTGTTAAAAATTTGGAGCTGAGAATCGACAAATACACCATATTATCATCATCGCTTGTCGAATGGATTTTGCTGTTGCTATTCCAGTCAAATACAACTAGCGAGGTTTCATTAGTTGTTTTACTCGAGATTTCATTAATATTGATAAACCTATTTTTCAAAAATGAATTTGTGCCTTTTTCCGC
>OX155955.1:27860937-28073437 GCA_944548615.1 Micropterix aruncella | reverse complement strand
GCATGAGGACAATATGCCTGTGCACAAAGCTCAAATAGCAAAGAGTGCTTTAATGCAGGCAACATACGATCGAAATTATTCACTGCCCTATAGCTGAGACTTCGCCCCGAGGGAATACTATTTGTTTCTAAATATTAAGAAAAACTTGCGAGTTCGGACATTTAGGGAAGGTTAAAAGAAGGCGGCTGGAAAATCTCCTTTTGATGACAAAACTTGATCGGCTTAAAGAGCGTACCAACATTGTAAGAAATAAACTGAAATTCAGCGGAAATTACATAAAAAACAGTGACTTTATATTACAGACCCCTGTACATACCATGTGTCAGGACAAAACATTTTATTCGTTTCTCAGCAAGCGATCAGGAGATCGCAACCAATTCTCCTTTCAAATTAAATTATTGAAATTATGATTATAATTACCAATTACCAATTAATTTTGTTGTTATATATTGTTTTGACAATGAATTGTCCTTTTTCTTTTTTTTTGACTAGGTATTTTATACTAATTTTTATATTTCATAACATATATTAAATATAACTCTTTGACTTTTTTATTTTTTTATTATAGATTTATCTTATTCTTTATTTTAGTTTTATGTCAATTCTGATTGTCTCACTCTATTTGATTGTTTTTTTTTTTGAGGATCATATTTTAGGGCAATTTAGTTTTATGAGCATTTTAATAAAACTTTTACATAATTTATTGTAAAATTAGAGTCCTGTCCATTCTAGAATGGGCTAGTCCCAGTTGCGTAACAGAATCAAATAAGCAAAAGGTTAAGATTTTGCCATTCTTTTCCTGTTATTTTTATAAGCAAAAACAATGTTTTATTGTAATTAATTCTTATATAAATAAATTATAATTATAACATACATATCTAATTGCAGGTAATCTTCTCCAATGAAGTAGCAATTGTAATAGGGTTATCCACTCCATAAAATATAAGCAATTACGGTGAACTACCTGTGATTACGGCTCCTAATTTGTAGTTTCGATCTGACTGAGAAAGTTCCTTTGAGTTAGGCCTTTTATTATGCACAACCTTGTCGATTGACAAAGTGTAAATTGAACGTTGTCCAATTCCCTCTATAGCGCGCTGCCCTTGTTGTTAAAGTTTTAAGTTGGTAGGTTATTATTAAATTAACTGTTTTGCGTCTGCTGGGGTAGTAATTCGATTTATTGCAGCAGCTGCATAAGAAAATAAGCAATGGGTTGTGAATTTCCAGATACTGTTGTGAATTTTCAATGAGAAATTGTTGTGATCTGAAACAACTCTACTTTCTGACAAACTAAAGGAATAGGTTGTGAATTTCTCTCCTGTCACAAATACATTGTTTCAGCGATTGTAGAAAGTTATGATCCGTATTCCATTATTGCATCCATAATAATTTAATAAATAGTGGCGTGAAAATTAATTGTAACACAAAACATTTTTCTTAAAATGCGGTGTATATTGGTTAATGTAAAAGTAATGCACATTTACTTAATATTAGTATTGTATATATTAGTATATATTAAAGATTTAATTCTACTTGATGTGCATAAACCAATCTTTCACAAAAAATACCTTTCTTGATAATGAAACCACAGACCGATTATTGAAATAATCAGTTTGGTTTTTGATGAGCAATCCTATTTATGAAGCATTTTCTTTATAATAGTCCAAAGATTTTCAATAGTTTAGGTCAGGTGAGTTGCCCGGTTGCCTTAGTACAGTAATATTACGATATTCAATGTTTTTTTCAGGTATTTAAAAGAAAAACATCGTATTGAAAATGCCATCTCCATTCAGGGAATGTCTCTGTAACGTAGGACTAAGAAACTCGTTATAAATTTCCGTATGCTTGACACTATTATCTTTTCGATGAATTTTAGACATCCAGATTCTTTTGATGCAAAATAATATACAATTTTAACAATAAAAAACCGACTCCAAAATGTTTTAAAAGTGCAGCAGCCATGTCATGGGGATATTTAGAACGGGCTATAATAATTAAATGCGTATACACAATTTTGTGCCTGTGCTGTTGACCGTTGAGGAGTTCCCTCGTTGGAAGCCAACCCTGGGTGCCGCAGTCGTATTTTGGTGAAACTTAGAACGGGCTGTCGTAATTGAATGCATATACCAAATTTCGTGTCTGTGCTGTTTGAGGAGTCCCCTCCTCGGGAGCCAACCGTGGGTGCAGCAGCCATGTCATGGTAAAACTTAGAACGGACTATCATAACTGAATGAGCATACAAAATTTCGTGTCTGTGCTGTTGACCGTTGAGAAGTTCTCTCGTCGGGAGCCAACCCAGGGTGTAGGATCAGGTCATGCTTACCATAAAAATAAATACCATATGATAATATTTGTGGAGTTCCCTCAATTCCTCATGGATCCCATCATCAGAACAGGATTTTGATAAAATTTTCAAATCGGTTTATAAACGGCAAAGTTCTGGGATAACAAAAAAAAAGATACAACCGAATTGATAACCTCCTTTTTCGTTTCCAGTATTTCTTATTTCCGACCTGAAATCTAGATAAACGTTTCACACACCATTGTATATAGAAACAGAGATATCTTACGCTCAACTGTTGATTTACGCTAAGACTTGTAGTTGCAATCGAAACTAATTCTTCAGAAACAGTAATTTCGTGATATTTGGGGTTATTCCCGGTGAAAAAAGTGCAAAAATCAAGCGTTTTACGATATTTTATATTCGTGATTACGTGTAAACTAATCCGTAAGCATAAGCATAGATACTATGAATGAAACGTTTACAAATTAAGGTATCCATATGCACTTCTATACGTCTTGAAAATTACACAATTGAAATTACGCAAATTGAAAATTACGCTAACAAGAAATCAAACTAATAAAAACAATCGCGAATAAGGCCAATTATGTAGTTAGAAATATAACACTAATAAATCAAGTTAAAACTGTGACAATTAATAATGTATTAATTGTCACAGTCCAGACCAGCCACAACTGCGTTTGGTTGGCTTTTGCAGTTTCTCTGCCCAGTATTATGAAACTTTTGTTTTCTGTTGCACCTATCGGAGAATAGGCCAACATCTGACTCTCCCAGCGATAATAGCTATGATTCGTTACATCGTTCTATCAACGTAAATTTGTATCGCAACACGATCGTTAAAGTGATCGTGGCAATATAATAATAATAAGAATAATAAAAAACTCTTCATTTTAAATAAAAAAGGCGAGCTTATTGCCTTGCAGCAATGTCTATCAGCTAACCTATAGCTTAGGTTTATAACATATTTAGAACGTTGGCTACGCAAAAGAACAATAAAAAATACAAATGATTAAAAGAAACAAACAAAAACTAGAAAGAGACCGATAATAAAAAAAAGTAAAACAAATGACTAAAATTAAATAAGGACGCAGAGGAAAGGAAGGAGAGGAAGGAAGGAAAGGGAAGCGAAAAGGAGGGGGGAGAGGTGGATTGGTTAAATTATGGATTTTAGCGTTATATGCTCCTTGAGCCTGGCGTTGAACGAGGAGATGCTGGGGGCTGTTCTAACATCATTTGGTAAAGCATTCCAAAGTCGTGCAGCTTTCACGGAGAAGGAGTATGAAAAAAATCACTCCTATGACCATGGATGGATAACAGGATATTGCCCTCTGATCTCAGGGAACGGCCGTGCGCCGATAACGCAGTGAACCTATCGGCAAGATAATGCGGCATGCCATCCGCGAGGATTCTATATAAGAGGCAGAGAGTTCTAACCTGTCTCGTCTCCCTGGTGGTAAGCCACTGCAGTCTGCTACGATATCTTCTTTGCTTTCGCGCGATGATCGTTTTTGAAGAAATATCTGTGCTTTCGGAGAGTTTCTAAGTAAAAAAGAAAGCTTCTGTAATTTGTCTTACGTATAAAACTGAAAAAAGCTATGATAATTTTCGGCCGCGGAGTTTTTGCGATGCCGTGTGAGATATACACGATACAGTAAGTCTCATAAAGCCTGGGTAGAAAGACGACGTCATTAAAGCTGCCCTTGTGGTGGATGACTCCTGTCTCCATCCAGCGTTTTGTAGCAGATATTTTAATTAATTAATAGTTAGTCAACATTAATTTGCGAAGTTAAAGTATATTTAGTTATAGAAAAATAAATATTGTACGCCTGATTGGTAAACTGTATAGCACATAAAATAGTACCTATCCATTTTGTACGACCTACTTACAGTCACAATAAATACATTATTATTATTATTATTTATTATTAAACTTACAAGTGCTGATAAGAAAGCATTTTTAAATAGTCATTTTTTGGCAGGATGTGCATAGCTTAACGCTCCTTTGATTAGTCGAATTTCTATAATGTATGATTTGAGTAGCGATAGGAAAGCGACAGAATGCTCGTAACATTTTGTTACATTTTAATAGCGTTAGCGACAGTGTTTATAATGCCGTTTAAAACGAATATCGCTTTTCATTGTTCGCAATAAATAGCCTGCAGGTCGATTCCATCATTCCGACAACTTAATAATTAATGCCAACAATTACCATCTTGAATTATAGAGTACGGCCTCAAGCTATTTGGGCCGGGAATACTAGCCATTGATTTCAATAATGTGTTCCTTTTTGTTTGTTCCAGATTAACCGCAAGCAGACGTGAATGAAGCAAGCGGGGGCGATTTAGAATAGAGCAGACATTCAAAAGCGGCGAAGAGTGAATATTTCATGCGAGGCGTGATGAGTTCTGAGTGGAGCGCGGCGGGAGGCATCCGCGAGAAAGGGAAATGAAAGGTCAAATGTTCCTGACCTGACCCAGCCCGGCAGTGTGAATGTAAAGTTTCGAGCGGACGATCGACCGACGCGAGACGATGGCCGGTATGATGATGTTGCGATGCGCGGTGGGGTTCGCGATGGTGTACGCGGCGCACTGTCGCTCGTGGGCGAACCACCAGGACACGACGACCACGCCGACGCCACCCACGACCACGGCCAAGCCCTCCACGCGCGACTTCCACAACGACCCGCTGGTCGTCGACACGACCAGCGGCCTCGTGCGCGGGTACGCCAAGACGGTGCTCGGCAGGGAGATCCATGTCTTCACAGGCATCCCATTCGCCAAACCACCACTCGGCCCACTTAGGTACGTTATTGCTATCGTTTCCTGGTACCCACACTTTAATATTATAATGAGGGGCAATTTGTTCAGGTTCAGTCACCCACATTACATATAATATCAGTATTTAGGTTGACTGTAAGACATTGTGTATAACAATAGGCCTGCCAATGTCACCATGCCCGCGGTAGCTCCTTTTATGCGTACCCCAAATAAGATTGTCAAACGTTCATAAAAGCTACTTATACCTTAGTAATAAATTATGCAATTAACCTAAACAACTGGAGCTGGAGGACGTAAAATTAAAAAAAAAACATTATAAGCCACCCTTTCCATCATCTAACCGAATTCGAGAGTTATGACTTGTCAAACATTGTACATATTTATATGATAATTTTATATAAGTTGTCATAGATTGATTGTCATAGATTGTCATAGATTTTATATAAGTTGACATAGATTGATTGTCTGCATAACAGCATCTATAAAAGTAGCTAAGTAGTAATTATATTGTTTTTTTATAAATATTATTTTTTACATATTAGATATTATTATTTGTTTTTTTTTCAAAGTATTTTATACATTGATTTAAAAAAATATTTTAACAGTTTATTTGACCTGATTCCATAATTACCGGTTATTTTTAATTTATTCAGTTATGATACAAAACTCGTTATGCTTTCTGTCTTCCGAAACTTACAGTGGGTCGTATACAGTTATATACTACATAAAGTATATTGTTGCACTTGACCAAGAGTGGTAAATTCGCCAATTAGACACGAATATAATGTTATGTAATGTACACGTTTACGTAGGCCGGATGATAATTAATCCACTTATATTATGCGAAAATGATACTGGCCCCTATGCTGTCATATTCTCTGTTTATTTCTCTCATTGTAATACCAGCATTCATTTGTTTATTGTGTTTGGATTTGCATTGACAGTTATTGTTTCTAACGTTTCCCATGAAAAAACTAAACCGATAAAGGTTGAACATCGTGCAGTCATAAAATTTCTAAATAAAGAGAGAAATACGGCATCGTGAAACAGATAACGCATGTTAAATGTGTTTGTTAATTCCTGCCCTTCTGAATCATCGTGAAGTTTTGGTCAAAGCGGTTAAAACATGGTCGTAAAAGCTTGAAGACGATCCCCGTTGTGGGCGACCCGTTTCGGTCATGACTCTTGGAAATGAGGCCAAAGTGAAGAAATTAATATTAGACGATCGGCGGATCAAACAAATGGAGATCTGAAGAGATGTTGGCATTAGCAAGAAACGAGGAAATAAAATAATTCAAGATCATATGTCAAAGATCCGTGCTCATTCGATTCTAGAATGTTGAAATATTGCAACGTTTGAAATATCGCTAGGCATTTCTGATTGTGATTAAAGGCAAAGAAAATAAATTATTTATAGAATAGTAATCTGAAATGAGACCTGGATTCGGCAATAAGATCCTGAAAGTAAACAGGAATCATAACATTGGAAATATAAGAACGAGAAGCGTCCTCGAAAGTTTATGGCCCGTCCGTCGGCAGGCGAAATGATGCCATCATATTTAGGGATGTGGAGGGGATATTGCTTATAGATTATCTGTAAGTAAAAACTACGATGAATGCCAAATATTATGCCAAGTTTTTAAGGGAGGTAAACATGGAAGAGGAAATCTGATTTTGCTCGGTTGCTTGTTGGATTGGGTTAGGGCCAGTTACCCAGTTACCTTGTACCTAGACTTCGAGTTTGATGATAGATGACGTATGACGAATGGCGCAGTGCATGCGACTGACTTTCTTAAAATGGAAACATTAGCCACATTTCCAGAGGCCACTGATATGCACATGCAATAGTACCTGTCTTGGTGCGAGTACTGGGTTCGATCAAATGATGAGAAAGGAAAGAGAAAACATCCTAAACTGGTACATTTCGGTGTAATCGGGCGAGTATCATTATTAATTAGGTGACTGCCATCAATTCTAATGTATTTCGTACCATACTAATAGAAGGAGAAAATCCTTACTATATTAACCTCGCATAATTGCTTTTGGATAAATCCTTTTCTGGTCAATCCTATATAGACATCCACTGCTGACTGGAAGTTTCCTCTCTAAAACTTCCCAAGATTCACCGACCTGCAACATGTCTTCTTCAGCCAGTTTATCAAACTGTAGGACGTCTCAAAGCCTTAAAAAACAACATCTCAGTGCCTCAAAAAATTTAATATTTGCACGACCAAAGATCATAAGTAGAATTGTAAGAATATTTGTAATATATATTATCTGGAGCGATCTCAATGTTTCCTAAAGAATTGCATTTTTATTCAGGTTTCAACCGCTAAAGGTGGCATTTCGTCATCATATTCATAATCATATCGATTTTGGTAAATAATCACCAATCACCACAATCAAGTAATTTTCACACAATTCTTATGAATGCATTTTTATACTTATATCTAGAGAAACAATATAAAAATAATAAAGTAACATATTAATCAAACTAGATACGCTTGATACTTCACTAATTGATTGGTACTTTCAATGTGCTAATCCAGCTATTATAGTAGAATGATTCTCTAATAAATGTATTTTTATTATAAACTTAATTACATTTATTGATTTAGCTTTTTTTATACATATTACATGGCAACTTATTATAAATAATATAATACACAGACTGCTCCGATTTTTTAAACGCATAACTTATCGGGAAAGTGACTCACCCTGTCGTGTTGAATATGAGTGGATTGCATTATTTGCTATGAAAAGCTATAAAATTTGCTGTTAAAAACAAAAATTGCTATCTCCATGATGTACAAGGAAAGGGTAAAAACCGAGTCTCCCAAAAATATATCACGCTGTAGTGTCGAGCGGAATTACGAACTGTGTGCTTCTGCATTCTAAATACTCGTAGGCGATCAGCAGCATATGCCCACAGTTCTACTCCATATGATAGCAACAAATTCACATATGCCAAATATCATGTTCTTCGTAAAATGGCATATTTTATTGATCATGATTATCATTTTTTTCAAAGTTGCTGCGCAAAATAGTTGTTCTTTAATCTGGTGTTAAGCCTTCTTGTTTTGCACGCATTTCCGGGATCATCGATACTTCGTTGACGTTTGCTAATGTCAAATAATTATATATTAATTATTTTACAGATTTAGGAAACCCGTTGCCATAGATCCCTGGCACGGCGTGTTCGACGCCGGCAACCTGCCCAACTCGTGCTACCAGGAGAGGTACGAATACTTTCCTGGATTTGAAGGCGAGGAAATGTGGAACCCCAACACGAACATATCCGAAGACTGCCTATACTTGAACATTTGGGTGCCGCAACGACTGAGAATAAGGCACCACCAAGACAAACCCCTGACGGATCGACCGAAAGTGCCAATACTAATATGGATCTACGGCGGTGGGTATATGAGCGGTACTGCCACGCTGGACGTGTATGACGGGGACATTATGGCGGCCACTTGTGACGTCATAGTCGTGTCTATTCAATACAGGGTAGGTGCATTCGGATTCCTCTATTTAAACAAACATTTCTCATCTGGAAGTGAAGAAACGCCTGGAAATATGGGTCTTTGGGATCAAGCCCTCGCTATACAGTGGATAAAAGATAACGCGGTTGTGTTTGGAGGTGATCCCGATTTGATAACTCTTTTCGGGGAATCAGCAGGAGGTGGAAGCGTGAGCATCCATTTGATATCACCAGTGACTCGTGGATTAGTCAGAAGGGGCATACTCCAATCAGGAACCATGAATGCGCCTTGGAGTTATATGACTGGTGAAAGAGCTCATGAGGTGGGCGCTGTCCTGGTAGATGACTGCGGCTGTAATAGTTCACTACTAGAAGAAAACCCTAGCATCGTGATGGACTGCATGAGGGGAGTCGACGCTAAAACCATATCGGTACAACAATGGAACTCCTATACTGGAATTCTCGGATTTCCATCGGGCCCTACAGTGGATGGAATCTTTCTGCCTAAACACCCGGATGAGCTGCTAAAAGATGGCGATTTTCAGGATACGGAGATACTCATCGGAAGCAATCAGGATGAAGGTCAGTTTACGTTTGTTATGTCTATTAGGATGTAGTTTATCAGCTATTAGAATGCCAGACATAGTGAGCTTTCAATATAACTGGACATATCTTGGTTATCGCTGTCCTTCAAATCTAATGCGCTAGAAAATACTGCTGTGTGACGGAGACTAGAGATGCTGTTATTTAACGTCTTACAGTATAGATGTCGATAAAACTTATGAACCCGCTCGCTCGAGCTCTTCAGAGGATAAATTATGTCACTTCTGTGGTTTAACTCCCTGCACAACTAGATCTACATATGTCATAGCCGGCATTAGATCAAAATCAGTACACTAACCGACATGACAACATGGTCACCTTTACTTGGGAAGTAGCTTTTTTTTGGATTGTGATTTCAATGCTTTGACCGCACCATCCAGACCTGATTGAATTATTCTAGCCAACATTTCCTTGAAAGTCTCGGAGCACAGTTCTGTCTTCAAGTATCTCAAATTTCAATTGAATCGTTTTGTATAGTTAGCTGAAGGTAGCGAAGGGACTGTACAAGCTGTGTTGCTTCTTATAATTTCGACCAGTCCTGATCTTCTCAAGTCTACGTATTGACCTGAGACTACGTATTGATATTAAAAATACGTGTTTTTCACTCGGGGACTGCCGCGGTAAAGCTATTGCATAACATTTTTAACAACTTATGCAATTATAATTATTTATTTATTTTATTTTTTCTGATATCAGATAACTGCGCTCTATCGGAAAACGTTGAAATTATTCCGAATCATTTGCGGCTGCGGAAGCAAATGATTCGGAATAATTTAAACGTCTTCCGATAGATCGCCGCGCACGAATTTTATTCGATAAAGCAAAAAAACGGATATTATTCTATTCTTTGACTATTCGGAAAAAAATCGTAGATAAAAAGATAGGTAATTAAATTATCTTTTAAATGGTGCAGGTTTCATGATAATACGCCATATAGTATATGCGTAGTAGTCGTTTTTGTGTTCGGTTAGACCTAATTTCACAAATTCATTACACTATGTAATATAAACAAAATCTAAAATATTCAAAGCTAAGAATATTAGGAAAATGTTCTTGTTTAACATATATTTTTTTCGAATCGTAAGCAGTACTCGTTTAGACGTAATTAACAGTTTAAAATCATTAATTTTCGTTAAGAAATTTCTTCATTCGGTCGCCGCGCTGGCCTAGGCCCGCGATAAAAGCTATGCAATAGCTTAAAAAACCTTCTCAGGTGTTGATATCACTTTTTCTAAAATTATAGAAAGGTCTTTAAATGCCTCAGAAATTTTATTTTTTTCAAATGGTAGTTGACCTGTTAGTGACCGATGAAAAGTCTTAGTTCATTTTGCTGAGAGAAAATCATTATCCTTTTCTATGACAGATTAATAATTTTTGTTTGTTTTCGCCCCCGTGTTTCATTCTAATATTTGGCTATCATCCTTCTGTCCCGGGATCTGGTGATATACTTGGATATATGACTTCTAGTGCCATCACAGAATGCGTCAGGTGCTGTAATGGTACTTAACGATCGCTCTCACGAAAAGCCAGAAGTACCCAAAACGTATTTATATTGCAACATAGAACTATGCGATACTCAAAACAAAAGTTCGTTCCATTTACCTGCGGTTAGGTTCAGACATGTCCGACCTTTTTCAAATGTCATGTAATTTTTCAACCTGCTTCAATTTTCCAACTCTATTATTCCTATCGTCTCACAATTGATAATGGAATGGCAAAGCTATTTTCCTAGCGGAATATCAAGGCAATATAAGTAATTTGAGTACAAATGCACTTTGCCCTTTCAAAGAAAATTCAACCTTCGTCAAATGGCAATTCTCCGTGACAGAATGTAATTACGAAATCGTCTAAGTAGATAAGTGAAATAGTCTCTGCATTGCTCGAAATGTTTATACAAATATTGCTTTGCTTTAATTACATTTCTCATTATTGCTCAAGTATGACCTTTGAAGTTGGATTGTAAACAACTTAAGCATTATTTAATATATTTTCTTATTGCCTCCTTAATCTTGTAACCTTGTTTTGAGTTTAAGCAAGTCTGAGTTACATAATGAATGTAATTATTTTCAGCATGTCATTAAAAATAAGTACATCTCTTGGTAAATTTGTTTGCGTTTTTAGTACAATATACATATTATGTATAAATTCTCCAGTTTTCTCCAGTTTGGTTGATAATATATCGATTAATACGAAAACTACTGTTTTAGGCTTTTCTAGTGACACCGTTTTTTATCTGCTCTAGGACTTGTTTATGCTATAACATGTCTGTACTCATTACTAGTAGTCTTTAGGTGGGTAGTGTCAGGTCATTTGTACACTAGATTCTTTGGGTACAAAATTGTTTTGTGGATCTGCGCTAATTACATGATATTGCATCCGTTATAGAGTTTGTTCCTGTTCCTGTATTAGAGTTGTTTCCTGCTTTAGATTGTTTTAAACTCTTAAACTCTGGTTTATTGTGATTGGTTTATTTCAGTGTATTGAAATACTCTGAAGTCCAAGGCTTTTGTGCCGTCCAGTTTCTCAGTCTGCAATGTATGCAATGTAGGCTGGGAGTCTGAATGGTCTAATTTCGCTGTTTTTTTTTTGTAGTTCCTGGTTAAAAATGTAACCAAAGTGCCACATAGGCGTATTTAACATAATGCCATCTACATCTTTGCTTCAAAAAATTATTATCGTTTGAAGTTGTTTTCTTTCGCATCCTATATTAAATAATAATCATGTTGTATATCCTATTTTTTAGATACAATATATAATATAACCCATGCTTCTCCAAAGGCTGCGATTAAAATGAGGAAACAATGAAAAATCGAGAAAAAATATCTTGTAATATTTTTTTCAAAAAAAAATGTTTGTTGTATATTAGGGGAATTTTAATTATAGGAGCTTATGCTACATAAAACAACTGACTCAAAAATCATCTACTTGGTTTAGGACATAATGACTGCGAAAAAAATGCTAAATATCCGAATGTCTAAAATAAACAAAGCTTTTTATCAGTAATAAGAGCATAAACCAAAAAAACTGGACTATTTTCAACTCAGTTTTTGACGCACTCGTATAATAATATCGAGTAACGAAAATCTCCTAACTTTGCAATAAAAAAATCAGAGAGATATATTTTTTTTTTATTTGACATTAGGAAAAATTTTTAACTAAAGAGTCTTTGTAGAAACACTGTATATTATAGTTGATGTGGAATTTCCTTGTTAGGTAAATGTAAGATTCATCTCAGAATTTTACATTATTTCATGGTGACTTTCGTTAATCCTTTCTCTACTAGAATGATTGCATATAATACTTCTACATTAGGTACATACTCTAGATATATGGTTTAGCTGGTGTTTAAAAAGCCCAAAGTCGTATGTGGCTCTTGGCATGCGCAAAAAATGGGGCAAAGGGCGGTTTATTCATGTGAAAGTATACACCTCCAATCTTAGTTTATTTTTTTTATATCATAGAAATGTTCTCCACCGTATGATAAATAATATTAGGAATTACAGAAAGAGAGAATGAAACTTCAGCGCCTAAGAAATATGTACATATCTCATCGTTTCTACGTCTGCCCGGAGAGACAGGTCTCACGTTTATTCCCTGGGGCCGCTCGGGGAAAAAACACAAAGACATCTCGCATGTCTTGGCAAGAAGTCTTGGCAAACGAATGTGTGATTGGCTTGTATACGAGTCGTGAAGGTTTTCTTGTACATCTTTATGTATTAAATCCAATGGGATGAAGACCGTCATGACAGATTCTTCTTCTGGTGTTGTCTTTTGCGAAAGCTTGTTTATTATTTTAGCGATTTCTGTTATAGACTAAACAAAGCCATAGTTTCATTGAGACTTTATAGCTAAATCAATCCTAAGCTTCTAATTACATTACATATCAAATATAAAGTAAAATATTTTGATAGAAACATGTGAATTTTCCTATATTTTTAAAAACTGCATTCAGGAGACATACGATGATTGTGTTGGATGTGGAAAAAAAATTCGGCGCAGGCATTTTGAAGTCGCTGAATACATTTTTCATTTAACTAACGACGGCTAGCATATACGCAGTAGCCATAATCGATTATGGGTCAATTATGATTATGGGGTTATGGTACTCGATCGTTCGATATTCCTCATTATAAAGAACCTTCCTCATTATAAAGAACTACTGAGTATGTTCTAACCAGTTCGTGCATCTTACTATATTTGTCTTAAAGTAATAGGCGTAGTTTCCACTCAGTGTTATTGTAACATTTAAATTTATTAACATCATGGCGAAAGTGCAAATATGTGAACCTACTAAGAAATTGCTCGATTTGGGGTGGCAATCGGTGAAAGAAGGCAAAAGAGATCCATAAACACATGGTAGTTTAAATGGAGTCTTCACCTTCAAATTATAAAGTTAAATGTTGGAGTAAGCAATTTAAGACGTGGGGTAGAGAGTTACATGAAGACGATTCTCTCACTGGTTGACTCGCGACAGAAGCGTCTCCAGAAATTTAAAAGAAAGTTTATGATTTCATTTTAGCAGACAGACGGTTGAAGGTTTTTGCATAGCTGGAGAAATCGGCATCTCAGCACGCACAGTAAGGAAAATTGGACATGAATATTTAGCAAAAAAAGCATTTCAAACACTCGGTGTCAGTGTTCATAGGAAAAAATAGAAATCATCTCGACTGTCTTCTGGGATGAAGAAGCTCGTTTGCTTCTGGAATTCGCTCCACATAAGGCAATTATAACAGGAGTGAGTTACGCTAACACTATAACAGTTTTGCGAAATTCAATTAAGGAGAAAAACGTGTAAAACTCAAATAAAGCTTGCTGTGCAGGAAAAGCAGGAAAAGCACAAGCTGCCACTTGAGGTTGCGGGTTTCAGCAGCTCAATCACCTACCCTGTCGCCAGCTCAACCAGCCTTATTTTATTTCTTTCTTTTCATTTTTACTTTCCTGTCCTTTTCTACTGAAATATGGCATCGGAATTAGAGAAATTGCCAATTGCTCGCTCTGTTTGTCGAAACGTAATATGGCTCCTCGACCGATCGCAATTTATCATTGGCTCTGTCAATATTGATAAGACAAAGAAATCGCAAGCGTTGATATTGGGCCGGTTGTATCTCATCCGTATACAAGTAAAACACAATAAGTAAGACAGGGCCTTTTTTTTAAATTTCATCGTACTAAAGACTTGTACAGTAGTACATTCTAAATAATTCATGTACTGCAGTTCTTGTAAGTACATTCTAATTAATGTTTGATTTCGTATTCTAAATATATAGCTTTTGAAAATAACAATAACCGACATGACCATTTAACATGGCCCCGTGAAAAATTTTCAATCATATCCAAACACAAAACCACAAATTTCCAGTGTAGTTTCTATTATTATTCTGCGGTTGTATGAAAGCGGTTGATATTAACATTACGATCGAGATCAATTGGGATATTCAAGGACCACTACAATAATATGTTATTAAAAAAAGATTTAGAAGCCAAAGATTTTTAGTTTTTTTTTACATTTATTACTTCATAAATGGATAACTATCGTGATTATTGATGTTGATTATTTTGATTTTCAATAATTTGATTATTTATTACATTCCTGTTTAAGGAAAGTATTGTGGACGCACTTCTGTGTGTCTGTGTGTGTGTGTCTGTGTGTATTCTCCAACGATAGCGCCGAAACGCTTCATCCGATTGAGCTGAAATTTGGCATGCAGACATTATTTGGTCATGGCATGAGCTGCAAAAACGAAATCCGTCCACCGAGGGAACTCCTCAAAGGTCGACAGCGGAGACCCAAAATTTTGTATACGCATTCATTTATGATAGCAGCTTCCAAGTTTCACCATGACATGGCTGATGTACCCTGGGTTGGCTCCCGACGAGGGAGCTCCTCAACGACCAACAGCAGAGACCCAAAATTTTGTGTATGCATTTAATTATGATAGCAACTTCGAAGTTACATCATGACATGGCTGATGTACCCTGGGTTGGCTCCCGTAGAGGAAACTCCTCAACGGTCAACAGCAGAAACTCAAAATTTTGTATACGCATTCAATTATGATAGCCCCTTCCAAGTTTCACTATGATATGGCTGATGTACCCTGGGTTGGCTCCCGATGAGGGGACTTCTCAACGGTCAACAGCAGAGACCAAAATTTTGTGTACGCGTTCAATTATGATAGCAACTTTTATGTTTCACCATGACATGGCTGATGTACCCTGGGTTGGCTCCCGACGAGGGAACTCTTCAACGGTCAACAGCAAACACAAAATTCGAAAAGTCGTAAAGTCGAAAGTCGAAAAGTCGAAAAGTCGGAAAAGTTGGAATAGTCGGAAAAGTCGGAAAGTCGGAAAAGTCGAAAAGTCGAAAAGTTGAAAAGTCGAAGTCGAAGTCGTAGTCGAAGTCGATTACGATTTCGATTTTGATTTCGATTTTCGAGGGTTAAAGGGTGGCGCTAGGTTGGGGGCAGTGGGGGGGGGGGGGTTGTGCTAGGATTTATGATATTAATATTCAGATGAATTGGGTTCCTGGCTTGTCATCGGTCACCCCAAGACAGGAAAGTCTTGGGGTGACCGATAACAGGAAAGTTCTGAGAACAAGGTTAAGAGATATCCTGACGATATCGCTAAGTTGCAGCATCCGTAGTTTTATTACATAGTCTTTGTCTATTTTGTAATTTTGTTATTTACAATTTTGAATTGTTGTGTTTTATGCCAATTTTTTGTATTAACAGTTGCAAATAAATAATTTATTATTAAAATCAGAGAAAACGTCAAAAATGCTTCAGTCATATTCTCACCCATTTAAAACATTCATCGACAAACATAACTGTAATTCAATCTCAGAGGGAATAAGTCGATGATCGTTGTAAATGAGAGTGTATTTTTTTAATTAAAAAATGTCGGTATTTTTATATTGACTGATTTTTTGCCCAATTTTTTTGCCCAACTTTACTCAAAACGTTGAGAGTCTGAGACATTGTACTCTATTTTAAAGAATTCGTCAACATATTGACTTAGAAATTATCGCATAAAGCCATGTTGGATCGTTTTATCGATATTTCTCCGCATATTACACCTAACATATAGAAGATTATTAAATATAACTATATTTGGAAAAAGAAAATTTCGACCTTTTTCTAGACATTCGTATATAAAAAAAAATACAAACGAAGCTGTCATGGAATTCATCGACCGAAGTAGTGACAAGTATAGTTAAAACTCTCGTAATTATAGCATTTTTTTTGATTATGTGGTTTGTTATTTTGGAAGTTTCGCCTGTATCCTCTCAATGACGATATTTTTTGGATTTTACCTTCAATGTTTAAGATTAGTGTTTTTGTTGAATGTTAAAATGTAAGTAAATACCCAAATTAGTATTCGAATACCGTTTTACTTGCAAAATATATCTGAAGCTCCCTATTACAGTTAATCGTTTAAACAAGGGAACTTTTAGGATTTTCCTTGAAAAAAAAAAAACAATTTTGTTCACTTATTAGGTTTTACTTGGACGCTGCTTGGGTTTTATTTGTATCATTTCTGTTTTCAATCCCTCCATATTGCACATTTTATACCGAGTTCAGAATATTCGACGTTATAGACGCAGATATTTACGAAAAATGATTCTGCTAAACATTTCTAAAAAAAAATAATTTACGAATTATATTTTACATAAAAATAGTGCAACAAAGTTTGAAAATGAAGAAATACGTCGAGACTATCTAGGTCATTGATATTATTGTGATTATGAGAAATGGTTCTTACGAGATTATACTCTCCGTTTTGAAAAAAGAGCAATTTCAAAGAAAGTTTGCAATTCAATATTTTAGGAGATAATATATAACATGTGTTTTGATCTTGATTGCTAAAATTATTTAATTATTTACTATCCGAACAACGTTTCAATAAATAACCTTACACGATTAATTATGTTGTAGGAATTTAAGATTTTTGAAATGGAGTTATTAATACCAAATTTCACGTTCCTATTAATGTGTCACTTAATACGGAAATCACTGTAGGCGAGGGAGAGAAGACGATGATCACAGTCCATTTGCTGGAATCTCAGACGATTCTAACGAGAAAAGGATCACAGCACATGGACATTGGTTAGCACTTATTTTGCACAGAAATATCGCACATATTGCGATAGCAAAGAACCAATGAATAATTAACGGAATTCACCCTGCTTCGACCCGATATTAAATTGAAATATAAGGAGCGTAAGATCCCCACACGTTCGTATATAAGCCTACAGCAAAGAAAACGAGTATCCGGTGAAATGTGAAGACCACAGTTATACTAGAATAGACCACGGGAGTACGAAGATGGACTATGAGTGAATGCGATAGCGGAATAGAAAGGGATAGCTGCATATGCCCCTCCTCTATTCTTGTCTAGTCGCGCATGCGCGTTTATCATTCTTAAATTGAGTATAATAATTCGGAATTCTTGAATTACAAATTATTTGACATAAAATTTTGAATTGAAACACAGCTTAAACAAAAATGTATCAATAAAACGAACTCTCAAACTCACATAGCAGACATATTATGGCGTCGAAGCGTTTCTTGCACTCAGTATATATTTACGTGTGTCCCGCGCATGCTCGACTAAACAAGGATGGGAGGGAGGGGGCCCATATGCAGCTTTCTCTTTCTATTCCTCTATCGATTTGTCATGCTGGTCGCGGGCTCTTTTCTAGTATGCCTATAGTGACGACCTCTCTTTTCGTGCTGAAATACAATGAGGTACTTTGTGCGATATAAATAAGATATTACCGTACGATAAAAGAACAATTCTAAAACAAGCTTGCTGTTTAAAGTTCAACAAACCGTAGGTTGTTACAAGGGTTTCGGTAGGGATAAATACATAATGTATTAGCTTTTATAAGCCACTGGCTTTATATAACAGGTCGTCCTACAGGTATAAACCTTAATAAATTAATGAATATATAATGAGACTGCCCTGATTGTCTCGTCCTACATTTTAATACTGTATTGCTTTTTTTTTCTATTGATAGAATGGATTATGTAGATAATGTCATGATTATTGTCAGAGCTCGTTCTATTATAATGTTAAGAGCATTAGGTATATTGCGGTTAGGGAAGCGGACACTGAAGTGGAGGGGGTTGTGGATTAGGAGGTGGGGTCGGAATTTGATATCTACCTGTGGCGTCGAGGAAAACGTTATCACGACGCGACGCCGCGCGCTTGCTCTACAGCTGGGCAATTGTTTTGACAGCAGCCGGTGTTGGCGAATCGATGAGGCCGCGCAAGCCCCCGTTAAAGCACCTATAGGTACGTACATACCGACATATACCAGGCAGCGTCTGCCTACCACTTGTGCCAGGAGAATATAGCGTTGCCAGTTGAAAGATATATAACTAGCTGACCCGTGCCCACTTCGTTGGGCGGTAAAACTTTTTACCTGTGATGAGTGAGTGTCTTATTTGTGAGCGTATTATCTCTTTAACTATTTATGCAGTAAAAGATAAATTATATGCATTAAAAGAGAAAAGTCTTTTGTTTTAAACACTTGAGACGATAAATTAACTTATTTTGATAAGAATTCATAATTGTTGATATGACCAATAAACATGACCTAACGATTTAAATTATTTGTTTAATATAAAACACTAATTTTTGTGACTTAAATATAAAAGTTAGACATATGCTGTCGCTGACTTTTTTGTAGGCATTATCAAGCTCTACAACTTTTCCCTAGAACTTAATCATATATCTCTCATCGTTAAGGCAGCGTTAGTTAGAAACGTTTCCGTTCGACCGCTGATTCTCCGACTTACTTTGCAAATCCGACTTGTAGTGGCAAATCCAGCGGTCAGCGTTTAAGCCGATCGAAAATCTGCCACCTTATTTTAGGGTAGCCATAGAACGACAAGGTGCAATTTTGGTGGTACCCAAGGGTGATGTGAACCGGCGTTTTACTGCCGATGGCACACCGGGTACTCGTAGAGGCGTGTCTCTCCTCGACGAGTTGCGATACAGCTCTTGTATCGTACGGTCTCCTTTTGCAGATTCCGCAGCGATCTCTTTTCCTATTTGATCGATCTAGTCTCCACTAGTTTGTAAATCTAGCCGCTCGCATAATTGAGGCATAAAGGTGTAGCTGTTATTGTCGCTTACCGTTTGAAGAGCAGTACTGTCCTGCGAAGCGTAGATATCGTCGGGGTCGGGTTATAAACTCGGTCCGGTCGAAGTCTGGTCTCGCGAAGTTCTCTCTTGTTATGCACTCAATTATAGAAAGTTTTCCGAACACTGACTCTAGTATTTTTGTTTCTACCGCTTGAAGGTTGAATACAAAAACTGTTTTGTTATGTCACTTTATAATTCCACTTTCAATGTGGCTCAAATAAATTATAAAGTCAATTATTTCTATTTGTTACATTGTATATGCGTAAAAGAATGAATTTTTTTTAAAGCAAACATATGTTACTTTGTTTTTTGTTGTTATTTTTCTTGCCTCTCGTTTCCATGGTTTCTCTCGTTTCCATGGTTTCTTTAATATGCTATGTTGGTGATTCCCTTATTCAAAACTGTAAAATACATATAATCACGGCTTTGTTGTGTGCAATGTTTACGGTAATATGAATATTTTAATATTATTGGTAGTTAATTCTAAATACAACTATTTTGCCGAGACACGACTACCACGAAAAAGTCTTTTCTTTTTTCGGATTAATATATAACCTATGACGACACTCAAATAGCGTGGCTTTCTATTGGTAAAAGAATTTTCAAAATCGGTTCAGTAGATCCAGAGATTACTTCCTACAACGTCACAAACTTTACCTCTTTATAATATTAGTATAGATTACGACACGGTCGCGGTTCCATAACTATGTCGTATTATCTCTTTAACTATTTATGCAGTAAAAATTATAAGTCTTTTGTTTTAAACACTTGAGATGATAAATTTACTTATTTTGATAAGAATTCATAATTGTTGATAATATGACCCATAAACATGACCTAACGATTTAAATTATTTTTTAAATATAAAATACTAATTTTTGTGACTTAAATATAAAAGTTAGACATATGCTGTCGCTGACTTTTTGTAGGCATTATCTAGCTATACAACTTTTCTCTAGAACTTAATCATATATCTCTCATCGTTAAGGCAGCGTTAGTTAGAAACGTCTTCGTTCGACCGCTTATTCTCCGACTTACTTTGCAAATCCGACTACCACGAAAAAGTCTTTTAATTTTTCGGATTAATATATAGCCTATGACACTCACAAATAACGTGGCTTTCTATTGGTAAAAGAATTTTCAAAATCAATTCATTAGATCCAGAGATTACGTCACAAACTTTACCTCTTTATAATATTAGTATAGATATAAGCAGCGTACATTGTCGTGCTATTAGATTCGATTAAATAAGGCCTTCAAGTTGTTAGCGATGGTATTGTAAACAAGTTGCGAATTCTCTTTTCAGTAGACGAAATAATCTTACCGAATAGGCTGCCATTCCCGGGAGCTTATAATAGAATTAAAGTAGGCAAAGTATACACACTTTGAAGCTTCAAATCAATCCGCTCAATTCATATAGGGTCAAACCAATTAATTCGTAAATGGAAAATTGTACAAATGGTTCAAAATCAACTTAATTTCTGGTGCTTACTAATAAAATCTAAGCTTGTTTATGGAAAGCCAATAGAGTAAAAACGTACATCTGGCAACACCCCTCCCTTGTAGGCTCTATAGTACGCTAGGTACTTTTGTGTAGGTGGTCTATGACTGTGTCTGTGGCGCCTTACTACAGACTCGCCCACGCAGTCGCGTAGTAGCATGAGTATCTCCCGGGAATCCCCGTCTACAATTTTCTATCTCGTGTCGACTTCGCACTCTTTTCGCACACTTAAATTTTGTGCGGGGCGACCTCCGCACGCCGCCCAGAGCTAATTAAAACTCCATTACCACACGTGTTTATAGAGTACCTCCAAGATATATGCTGGGGTATCGGCGTAGCAACATTTATTGCTTTAAGATGCAACCGCTTGGAACATGGTTAGAGTTTATTGTTTAATGTGTATATTCTGGAGAAGGGTACAGATCGTGAGATATATGATTTCGAATGAAAACACTAGATTTATTGTATGTAGCGTTCACGCATTTCTTTATGTCTCAAAAAAAAACAATCTATTTCGAGTCAAGCAAGTCTAAATTGGGAAGTCGAGATAAACATATCGAGATCGAGATCCCAAACAATAATAACTATTATTGTTTATATATCCAAACAATAATAATTATTATTTGGATAAGTAATTACCTAATGATCATAAGGTAATTATATTTTTTGAAGTGTACAGTGTTCTTGTGCCATTTTTTAATACCTTTTTCATTCTCTAAATTTATGAAATTGTTTTTTTTTACTTTGAATGTGATTGTTTTTTTCGTACAAACGGCTACGAACAATTGTGAGTTCATCCTTTATTTTTACTTAAATATTTGTACTTAAATATTTTTACTTAAATATTTTTACTTATATTTCTACCTAAATATCTTTTAAAGAGAACATTTAAATGCATGTTTTCTATGTAAACTAAATTTAAAGAAAATAAATCTAAACAGACATACATAGTTATAGTCAATCCAATGAATGTATTCTTGTATCAAGGATAATGTAGGTTATCACAGGAGTGCCTAGCAAGACGGGCTCGGTTTCACTTTACTTGGCACATTAGGAATAATATTATGCACTTTAACATATAATTTATGCACAATTTTGCCTGGGCACAGACAGATATATGCCTAAATTTAGAAGCATATAGCAGTATTTTCTGGATTGTACATTATATTTCTTTTGTGCTATTGAGTTTGAATGTTTATGTAACGAATAAATAAATAAATAAAATAGCTGTACTTTAATATACATCTCCTCTTTTGCTATGGTAATAAATGCAGTACGATATAATTTACTGCCTTTCTGCTCTGAAGATTTTTTATAAAATGAACCCACACTTAGAAGTTTTGTTCTAGAGATTATGTATTTTTTTCTGATACTACTTTTCGTTTCCAGGGACCTACTTCATGCTCTACGACTTTATCGACTATTTCGAAAAAGATGGGCCGAGTTTTCTCCAGCGCGATAAGTTCCTCGACATCATAGATACGATTTTCAAAAACATGTCCAGGATAAGGAGGGATGCAATCGTTTTTCAGGTACCGTTATATTTTAAAGCCATGCATTCATTGTTAAACATCGCATTATATTTAGTTATATTTCTGAAATATTATACGTGTTGCCCGTAATGCATATTTGCCACCGGCTCGGCGCGGTGGTTAGCCGAGGACTTTAGATGTTAAATTTGCGTTAGACGTTAGATGTTAGACGTTAGCGTTAGACGTTAGATGTTAAAAAAGTTGATGTTAAGTTTTTTTTTAACTTGATAGAACTACATATTCTGAAAGTGCTATCTCCTATCGGAGATCAGCGGTCATTATGGCCACTTGGGCCCGTGATGTTGCGGCGCGAAACAACTTGAGTATTCCATTCTTAATGGCTAACCCCCGGGGATTCTTTGCACCCTTTGATCATCTAAGGTCTGCCGGGGATTTAGAGCCATGGTTTTATTGTACTCGGCCATAATGATTTTCCTGGGAAGGTGTTATGCGATGGTTTTCCTTTTGCTTTCCGCATCGCTGTTTGTTACCGAGGTAACAATTGTGACCCTCGACTGTACTGGTCTCCACTCTTGGGTCTGATACATGCGCAGCTGCCTACTGCAGGGATGGATGTGCTTATTTACTGGCGGCACATATTCGCCATGATACACGGCACTCATTGAACTTGTTTAGTATTTTTAAGTAAGTCCTTTCCACCAGACTTCCCACTACGTCCTCATAACCATGCCGCTGTATGGTCGGGGGCTGTTTATTCAGTATATTCATAGCTAACCATTATATCTGATGGCCGTTCATTATCTGCCATCTGTAACCCCGATGTTAGCCTACAGCTCAGACTTATACTAAATGCAAAAAAAAGATAAAATATGTATTGCCGATGTCGCCGATATACGGGGTGTTATTACTGCACAAGCATTTATTTTTGTGGGTGACTCAGTACAACGAAATAAGCAACTTGTAATGAAAAAAAAATAAAAAACTGATTTTTATTTTTTTTATTTGTTTTTTTTTTAAATTTTATTTTTAAATAGTATGAAAAGCTATGATAACGATGCGCTATCTAGCGGTTGGTAAAATGTCGCTGATATTGTTTATTTACTACTCATTACCTACCGCTAGATGTCGCAGCGCGCTCAAACGCTTCTCAAACCTTTATTTATCAGTCAACATCTTCAAATTTTCAAATGAAAGAAAAAACAAAAAATATTTTGTTTCAAAAAAAAAAAAAAAATATTTTTCCAAAAAAATTTATCGAAAGTTGCTTATCACGTTGTACTGATTCACCCACAGAAAAAAATGCCCGTGCAGTAATAACACCCCGTACATATTTATAACAATAACATATTGCAATATCTTAGAAGTCGATTTAATAATTCTCGCTGCAATACCGCAAACAGAAATAGGGTACCTACGGGACGCGTCCTGTGAACCGCGAGTGAATCCAGACTTTAGAATAATAATTGCACTATATTCACTAAATGTATTATTTAATTAAGATTTATTATTCAGAAAATTTCAAATTAGCTGACACTTAGAATTAAAATTTCGAATTTAATTCACCAGGGAAAGAGGAATATGGATTTACAATGATTAAAATTTAATATTTTATGGGAATAATCACTTCAGGTGGTCGACCTATGATAATCTTGATAAATTATTATCTCAATGTATTAGCAACCTTATTAAAACCTTTCTTTAAACATCTTTGGAAACATCGATTTTATATTATTTATATTTTGATGACATTAAAGATTTTTATTATAGTTTTAAGTAATGCAACTGTTTCTTTTATTTTTATCGATTATTGTAATAGTTCTATATACACTGTTTCAAAGCCTAAATGACTTTTTTACCCTCTTAATTTTTTTTATTAGGTATTTTACTCTATTTTTTAGCAAATACGATTATTTGACTACTGTTTATTTCTAGATCATTTCTACTTTTCATTATTATGATTAACAAGCTTATCTTTTCAATTTTACTTTGTATGTCCAGCCTAATAATAACTATTAGTGTATACATTCTTTACAATTTATTATGTTCTTTTTTACGTTGTTCTTATATAGGTTATACAAATATAAAATTTAAAAAAATCCGCCCTATAAAAGCCGATAGCTTAGTTAGGTGACCTTAAAATAGGATCACTGGCAATAGTTTTTATCATATCATATTATCTGTTTTTTCCTACTAGATTTTTGTTTATGACAGCTTAATTGTACATATTGTCCATTTCATTGTAGATTATTTATGAATTACAAATAAAATAAAATTAAGGTCTAGCTTCTCGGGCGGCCTAATATTCGCGACAATTGTATATGTAATTACAAATCTCTAAATAGGATTCAGAATATATATCGCTGCATGTTTGGAAAAGTCTTGCATCATATTTAGCAGAATTATTTGCAACATGTTTTAAATATGTTCGCAACATTTGTTTGCAGTGAATACGGTATAACTTGAAGAACAATTTGACAAACAAGGAGACTATTCTGTTTTAGTACACGGATTGGGAGGAAATCGCTGATGGATACTTGAACCAGAAAATGATTGCTGATGTCGTGGGCGACTACTTCTTCATCTGTCCTACAAACCACTTTGCTGAGACGTTGTCCGCCGCTGGAATTCCAGTGTACTACTATTACTTCACCCATGTGAGTTACGCATGATTTGATAACATTACTAGTACGTATGATTGAGCGTTAATAAACAGGTTAGTGGCCAAAGCAAGGACTGTTTTTAACTCGAATTGTAATGAGTAAAATATTTTTTGCTTGCAAGCCATTAAGGACTCATCCATTAGCTACGTGGTTAGTAAAGGGTTTGAACAAAGGAAGGGGTCGATGAAACACGATGATACAACACGGTTATCTGGCCAACCACGCATATTTGTTTTATTATTAATTTATTTTACATGGAAACCCACTCCTTATAAAATGTCATTAGTTGTAAATCATAAAACTACGTAATAAGTATAATGAGACCAATAATAGATATTCGCAGTTATAATCGTACATACCTACTACGAATATTAAACTATCATGTTTGATACGACTAGCTACGAGCTTGTCACTAGACATAAAAAAAATATTTTTTATTTTCAATAAAATTGTTTGTGAGTAAACTTTATTACCCGTCGGCGAATCTAGTAAATAACCATCGATTTTCATATAGAGATAACAATCTAGTAAATAACATATTCGAAATATTTTAAGCATTTATTTCATTATTAAGTTTTTGCTCTCTTTTATTGCTGTCTTGTTTGCATTTGTTGTAAGTATAAAGATATAGTTCTTAACTTCTGTATGTTTTTAGTTTAGTTTAATTTAGTTTTTAATTTAGTCTATGTAATCATTTTCTTGAATAAGTTTTTGATTATCTTTTATCTCTAGGTAGGTTCCATTCTTTGTTTATTAAATTCATCAGCAGTCCTTATTATACATTGACTCCATTACACTAAAAATTTGGCCATTAACTGGTTTGTAAACTACATTTTTTTTTTAAATATTAAGTCTGATTTCTAATTTCTAATTCTTAATTCCTTATGTTCGTTTTTTTTTTAAATTTTACATCTCAATGTAGAGATTAAAGTAAATATAGAGAAACTGTGAACCTAACTACGAATCATAGAATTCAAGAAAAATAATTAATCATGCTAGTGATATTACTATCAATTATATGTAAAACATATTGAGTGACGTATAAACTAATTATATAACTTCTAAGAAATAGCTAGCAGCTCATACCATCGGTCTAATTTCGTCATCGAAACTCGTCAGGCAGTTGTTTGATGCGACCAAATGCTTTAGAAATGTCTGTATAAACAGCATCGACTTCCATGTTATGGGTGACGTACTCCGTAAAGATTGACATAAGTCCTCGCCTGCCAGGTTTGTTATTACTGAGCGATTTGTCATGAACCAAGGATATCGGATGGTAAATTTGGCAAAATACTTCTTTTTTACAAGGCGGGTAAAATAGATGTAAGTCTGTAGTTGCTAACCTGGGCTTTAAGTCCTTTTTTAAAGACAGGAATCACATTACCTATTTTCCATTTTGAGAGCTATGGACCGAGATATCAACGTACTATTTAAGGGGCGAACCAATTGAGCCGCACATTTGTTTATAAGAAACGTTATTTCGTTATGGAAATCAGCTTACATATGAAACAGTATTTAATATCTTGCTCTCAATTACCAATTACTTGCATTCATCATCTGTCATGTCCTTTTGCAGTGCTGGCGGCCCGAATATGGAACGCTGGCTTATGCCGTCACACAACTTGAAAACCTGATTGTGTTTAATAAATCTATTAAATATTAAAATACATTTCTTAGCGTATTAATATCCCCCCCCCCCCCCTTCTCGCCCCCTACCCGTCTTCTATATTAACCTTAAATAAAAATCCGCCCTTCGATATTGAGTTGATACAATATGTTCTCAATTTCTCTCTTATCTTTATTATTATGTTTATTATTTAATTACACTCATTTATTATGACCACTACTTTACAAAAATACACTTGATATTTATTAATTTGCCTACATAAATATCTAGTCATAATAACCCTGGCGGTATAGTCGTAAGGTGCTCTCTAGACGATGAAGCATGCTTCTCAAGCATCGCGTCGCGGGCTGGGACGGGATCGTAAACCGCAGGAAATATGCAAATATTTTTTGAAATATTTACCAATAATGCCTAATTTTGGAGTTTTATACCAGGGAGTCACGTCAGTCATCAATTAATTACGTCTAATTAACGTGATTCCCTGGTATAAACTACAAAATTAGGCCTTTTATATAAATATAAAAAAATATTTGCATATTTCCTGCGGTTTACGATCCTTTCCCAGCCCGCGACGCGATGCTTGACAAGCATGCTTGATCGTCTAGAGAGCCCCGCTTGATCGTCTAGAGAGCCCCACTTGAAAATAAAGCCGCCATGTTGCACTCTATTGTATATGCAATAAAGTTTTTCAACAAACAAGCATTCGCGTTTACAAATTTTATTGTATGAAGCAGCTAAAATCAAAGCGTTTCCGTAGCCGTTAATGAAGAATATCATAAAAAAGCATCAAGCTAAGAGGCCGAGTGTGGACTTGTGGAGGGGGGGGGGGGGAGGGCACACTACCCCTTCAAATCGACCCGACCACTCTACTCTAGAGGAAAATGCGATCTGTACAGACCCCGTTGTCTTGAATCACAAACTGCGTTAAATCCCGAATCGTTTTTTATTGGGTTATAATAGAGGCGTATCGTTCTTAATACATTAAACATATATTAAAAATTTCGTATAGCTAACCTAACTTAAAAATTTCCTCTATTATCCAAGTTCTACGACGATAAATGAAAACAAGTAAATATATTTAAAGGAATAGAAAATACGACTGCTGTTACAAAAAGTCAACTACCCTATTTATAATTATTTTTATTACGGTTTTTTATGAAATATTTGTAGTTTATATATGTATCCATATATATTTAAGGAATGTACTCAAATATACCTTTCATTTGATATTAAACACGATATTATTTTATTTTGTTATGTCACGTTATTATGTTAATTTATTGACATTTGGGGATTTGGATATTTAGACAACTATTTACTTAATATTTGGACAGTCTAGGTACCCTATGACACTCGGGATGATATACCGATTCTAACGATATCAAATACTTTTTAATTGCTTCGAGCGCTTAGAAGTTATTTAGAAATAATGAAATGAAAAACATACATACATAGATGAAACCTGAACACATTACACTCCTTTTTTGATGGGCACTCATTTATTTTAATCTTAATATCTTTATTATCTGAAAACAAAGATTTCAGAGTTGTAACACTTTGGAACTGAGGTATCGATATAGTGAGGTAAAATATGGCACTATAATTCACCAAAGAATACGCTGCTTGGAACGACCGGAAAGAAATCACTAGAAATCACTCGCCAATATTTACCAAAACTCCTTTGTTGCTTATTGAAGTTCCGCCGGATTTTAGGTCACTTCCATTCCCTCGCCGCCGCTATAAATTGAAAAGAAAGCTGAACAAATAGAGGGCACAGCCCTGGAAATAATAAAGACCCATTTTATAAAGTAGCCGACGAGCTAATAGCCCCATTGAAGCTGCCTAAATGGGCGTCGTGTAAAAAGGATTACACTCTGACCGCTAAGAAAACCCTCTCAGTTTGCAGCAAAGGCGTTTAATGGCACTCACATAATTAGGTTTAAAAGTTTCAATATATTTTTAAAATCTGAAAAAAACTGTCGAAAATACGCGTACTTAATAAATGTAATAACACTGGTGGAATACGGACAAAGAAAAGTGGCTTCTTCGAAATTATGTTAACGATAATAATTGCGATAAGCGATAATAACCACTATAAAGATATAAAATGAAATACCTTTCGTTAATCTCAGTAAAAGATTTGTAGGACACTCACACAAATACAAGATATTCGAGGGTTACTAGTTTTTTACTAAAATCGTCAAAAAATCTGTTTTTTTGTGGAGTTTAAGTCTTTTGTTGATTTGTTTTGCTAAATACTACTAAAGCTAATTAATTTAATTCGTCGATTTATTGACTTATTAACTCACACTGAAATATTTATTCCGAACAGTTCACATAGATTTAAAAAAGGATTCTTAAAAGTCATTGCACTATTTTAGCGCCTTTTTTATCGATATTTCTTAAAATATAGAATATTATTAAATTAAACTTTACTCACGTGAAACTTTAGACCTTTTACAGTATTCGTATACAATAATTGTAGTAATATACTTGTATAAAACTATTTATTTCGATTATGAAATGTAATGTTTACGGCTAAACTTGTTCTTGATACTACGTCACAATTTACAATTCGATTTCCCTGCTAGAAAGCAATTCAAATTTTTCGCGTGCAGTATTGCAACCGCGCGCGTTTTTGCCATGGAGTCAGATATGCATTGTCACGTAATTTTTACCAACGCATAACATGTAAGCGACGAGCGGCTTGAACATGCTGACCCACTCGACAGTTTCAATTAAATCGTCAGCCGAACAACTACTCTGTGTTTTTCTACGTCGCGCATCTTCTCTGATGAATCCACCATTACCACACGCGCGAACGTGGCCATTCTCTACACAGACCACCCCTCGGTAAAGAGATACTTTATCATCGCGACTAGATATCATCGCGATCAATTCTTTTCTAGATAAAATGTTGTGTTTTTTTTTGACAAATAAATAATATAAATATTTTTAGATATTTTACTATGTAGCAAATACACATTTTAAGAAAGCCTAATTAAGGGAAGGCTACATGTAACAAATAAATTCAACAATGATTAACATCGTGAACTAAATTATTTCAGTCACATAATGTCGAACGACGAACTTCAGCTCTAAATAAGATTAATTGCAAAAGAGTTCCTAACAGAATTTTACGTGCAAACTAATTGAGGTTTCCTTCAGCCAAAAACTGCCGACGTGGCTACTTGTTAAGGGATAACTGCCACAGGGGCTTATCTTCAACCAAATTAGCAAATTGAGAATACTAGCATTGATTATATGGGATATCAGATTGCTTAATACGGTACTAAGTTTTGCCAGCTAAGATTTTACTACGAAACGCAACGTGTAGATGGCACTCATAGTTCCATACATTGATTTATCTACTCTTAGGATCAGTAGATCAATAGATGGCGTTCTATATGCGTCTATATAGTATCCTATCACGAAATAAAATAATAATATAATACCAGAACGAATTTTTGAATCGAAGCTCATATTATTTTAAAATGATTTACATAAAGATGCCAAATTTTAATTAGCTATTCAGGTTACGCAATAATTTCGCAATTTAATGTTGAGACTAATTAATAGATGGCATTTTATCTCTCTGCATTATTTCTGTGATGTAATCAGACTATTAAAAAAATGCTATAGTTGACACTAATATTTGAATATTATTTTTGTTACATTTTTTTTACTTGTTGGGTTTTTATAATCAGCCAGTCCTTCACAAAAAAATATTCGTTATTATTTATGGTCGAATAAAACTAAATAAACTACATCTACAAATAACAACAACAAAGACGAACTTGCTAAGGCGGGAGCAAAAATGGCCCTGAACCTTGCTGTCGTTTACTAAAAATCCTTGCAAACCTAATGCTGAAAAAAATATGTTTAGAACAATCCGTCAACCGCTGGAACAGCACGCCAGGTTTGAATCATTCAAAAGCGCTAATTAAGGCTTTATACGACCGTAAGACTGCCCGTGAAGCCTTATCCCTAAATAGGAACAGTCTACGCCTACTGGTTAGGGCGACCACGGGACGCCCCTGTAACTCCCCTGTACCTGTGATGCGTAAAAGATACACCCACTTGGGTGGTCATTACCTCCAACCTGAGGAGGTAAAACAATCTGTCGCCAAAAGCCTGTTCCGGTTCTTAAATGACACGAGGCTTAACGCAGAACTTTAGCAGGTAGCAAACACAATATATCAGCAATGGTCGCAGTGTTACAAGGCTCATAAAGAGAAAAGCCCTAAACAAGAAATAAAAAAAAAACAACAAGAAAATTACAATAGTTGGCCAAATAAATTGCTATTAGTCTCGCCAAATGCTATCAGACTCAGTGCCATATGTATGTCACCGGCATAAAAGGGTTGCCAAAACGTACTATGGCGCTGAGCAACCTAACACCATATATAATAAATGTAGCAGTGAGATTATTAATTAAAATATTACGTAGATTATTATTCTAACGCTCATAACAACTGGATGCGTATAGCTGTTATTTTCTACGACTCTCAGCTGGTCTTCCAGATCTTCGGCCGTCCTTCGTGGGTTCGTATAATGTTGGATCCAGGATGAGGATAAGAGTAAATGGGCGCATATCATGATATACATGTACGAAATTAGTGAATCAATTAAAAGAACGGTAGCGAACAGTTTCGTGCAGACTGGGTCACAAGATCCATTTTGTTCTCGGATCGGCTCAACTCACGATTCAGCTCCTATTCAGAAGTCTCCTCGTGCGGAAGGCTACCCCGAGTAAGACTACCGCGTCCCAGGCCTCACAAGCTGGTGGACCGGTTTCTCCTGACATGATTGCATCCCAGCGCTACTGGACGGTTTGCGCACCGTTCGGCGACGCCAATCGGTTGTGCACACTGACTAATTGCTTAAAGAGTCTGGAGACTATAGAAATATACTGTATCCTAAGCAGCGGGGGTGGATGTTGACCTGTTGTCATGCCACTCTTGAAATAACCTTGGGCCACTCGATCCCGTGTTGCAATACGGGCAAAGAACGCCCAGGTCCGCGATAAATTCAAATTGAATTACCGCTATAATTACAACAGATAGAGGCCGCGTAAGCGACTTCGGACCCGTAACCAGTCGAGAGGATGGAGGTATCGTGAAGGTTAACTCCGGGCGGAGATATCCTACCAAAACTGGTAGCTAGGGGGCGAGACTGCCCGGTGGGTAACTTTCCCGGTGCCTCGCCGTAAGGCGTTGACCTCTACAGTGGGCTTTTTGCGGAGTTATACGGTAGATTGTCTTGTCTCTAAGTCTTCTACGCTCATCCCACGGCTGAAAGAATGATCACATATCATTATACCAGCCTGGGGTAACGGGTTCGCCCGCTGTAGTCGACACCGCCCTTCTGAATAAATTAAAAGAAATATGGCCGATACACCATATCATATACTTTCCTAAATTTCGTATTGACCAAGCTTCAAACTACGCGTCGCTGTTATACTTATCGGCTATACTAAGCGCCATTTTTAGATTTAAATTTTACGTTATTTATTTTTTACCTACCATTATAAAGTTTCAATTATTAAACGCATAAACAACTAAAGATATTAAAAACGAACTTACAACAAAGCTAGAGAGAGTATTTTAGGGTTCTGCTATGAGACATTCAATATTCAGATTGCAACGTCTTTTTTTTTAACCGCTGAGGATGGCGAAAAGTGACGTAGGCAATTGTAGGCAATGTCCTTAAAATACTGTAACATTTATTCATTTTCTAGGACAAGTATTAACGGCTTTGTGGTATTTAAAATTTTGAAAAGGCCGCCATTTTGAAACAAAATGGCTCATATATCTAATCGCTTTTGGAATAGAAGTCCAGGATCTCAAAACGTGCAAACTCGACTTCTAAATTTTGTTGTATGTTTATTTAAAGTCAATGCCTTTATTTAAAGTAAAGAGGGCGTGTTATTTAATCTTGGGTTTTATTACATTACCATTTATTTTACAGCTTATGTTAAGTGCGCCATTATGCATTAGATGTAATGCAAAAACGGCGGTAAACTCACATTATGTGGATGTAGAACATTCGATATAAAACAACATGTAAGTGCAGAAAAAAATATCCGTTCATTAACTGACGATTTTACTAAATTTACATGTTCAATGCAATACGCAGAAATGGAAAGTATAAATAAATATTTAAAAAATTATGTGATTGGTCGGGATTAAAACGGAAAATTAGGAGAGGGTTAATGGACGATAGCGTAGTTTTAATTGGCTATTTGGGAGTTGCTAAAAACAGGATTCTCGATTAGCGATTGCCCGTGTTCCGAATTTAACACGAAAATTAAATAATTATACACGCATACTTGCCAGTAACGATCGCCTTACTTAGCTAACTCCTCAACTACAACAATGCAATGGCGCCCGACTCTGTGCTTCGCTTTTTTACGCGATCGGAATAGAGATAGTCGTCGTAAGTAATCGTAAGATATATTGCCGTATACATTTGCACTGGATATACATTAAAATAGCACCTCAATATACAAAACGGTCAAACTTAAAGAAACTAAAAGCGTCGTCATTGATTATTTACTCACAACGTTACCCTATCGGCACCGTGACATTCGCTTAACGTTAAACATAGCGAGTGTCGCTATCGCTATTACCAAAATGGTATGACATATGTATAATTCCGCTGGGATTTTAGACAAAGCGAGAAACAACGGTGCTCTACTCGCCCGTCGTAGGAAAGAAAGAGTCTGTTTCAATCTGTCCAACCCTTATTCAAGAAACCCAATTCAAGAAAATTAGTCGGGTTCAATTTAAAGGTTAAATCACCAAAATTATCCATCCACCAGCAATAATATTTCAAAAAAGAAAGTCGATTTTTATCGACTGATAGCGATACGATGACAACTCATTTGTTCGTGCCTGTATTCAGTGCACTATATATACGCTCCTGAAGATTATTCTCACTATGGAAAGCGTCTGCCTCGACCAATCAAGTATTTTGTATACATAAGTAACGCCGAGATGTGAATTATAATATCACTATTCAGGCCGCATCATCCCCGGTCGGCCGCTACGCGCTGTAATAACTTGTTAGTTAATCATGCTAATAGCGCTAAATTTGAATTAGGAATACTTGTATTTTTATATTTTTTCTGCACGGCGTCAATGTAGCGCATTGCTTGCTTCCATAAATTTCTTATTTAGCGATACAAGTAGGTGACTACACAACATTTCATTAAGTGGGGATAATATATAAAATTTCGAAATATGCATGAATAGACAAATTAAGGCAGTAGTTTAGACTCCTGGATAATAGTTTAGGATATTATTTAGGCTTCGATAACAGTCAGACGGAACCATGACTCTCAAAATAGGGAAAGGATAAATACCCTAAAGTACAACGTTAACTGGCTCCATTATATTTCAGCAAAACTCCTCTAAACTATAACGAAACTTACGACTCAATCAGACTCCTTCTGTAAACATCTGCGTCATGGCCATTTTATAAATTGACGGGGTTGTATCAATGGGGATGTTTTGAAAGATAACGTCACCGTGGTAGCTTTAATCTTCTTTAAGTTTGTTCTTGAAAGAATACTACAGACGGATAGCAGACGCGCGTCGCTCGAGATGACAGAGGACATTACACACCTTAAATTGGAAACATATTTAATTTGTGTCATTTTTTGTCTGCCTGCTTTTTCGTAATATTTTAAAAAGTTTAAAAATAGTGACATTTCTGTGATTACAAATAATTGCTTTAAAGATCGGCACCATGTAAACCGGATTAACATAACTTTTCAGCAGGTGGAATTCAGGAATACAGGATGGCCTATTTAGAGAGGTCGAAATCGTTCTTCCAAAATAATATCACAACCGTGCGAGCCCGCGTTAACCGTATTCAATAAACGTCTAATGTGATTATAACAGACGACATGTCATACACCTTTTGCATATGGTAATAACGCGCGCCCGCGGTATCCAAGTTCCTTTGTGATGGAAAAAACGCAAGAGACGCGGAGATTTGAAGGGGCGCTAAATTGAAAAGGCGAGGCGCCGAGCGCTGGCAGCGGCAGAGGTGAAACGACCCTCGGTCTCGGTTCGAGCCGCGCCGCGACACACTTCGGCGGCCTTGAACTTACGCCGCCTGAAAAAGCATCAGGTACCGACGTAGATATACGAGTCGCGCCGCTCGATACGAGTCGCTACTGAAGTCGGCTGCATCCCTACGCACCCTACTACCATAGTGGGACCTAGAATAGTATCCCGTACAGCACAAACCGCAAGCGTATTCGCCAAAATGATAAAGATTCACAAGCAGGGGCCTGAATCTACCTTTGGGACGTTCGCGGTGTAGTACCAATATATTAAATTGAAACATGTTTTTACTGTAATCGCCAAATTGAGAGAACGAATAGGTGTAAACATTTGGTTGAAGTGTCTAAAAAAGGTCTCGGTATGTAGATTTGTCATCAAAAGAGAAAAATGAAAAATGATAGTACTATCTGGTGGATCACCAAGCAACTTTTTTGTTTATATTTATTTAAAAATATACATTATTGTTAGTAGGTCAAGCAGCATTTAATGGTATTTTTCTATAAAGGATGTAGTATGTTCTTAAATACGGCGGTATTTAAAAAAAATGCGTCACGCACAATGTGATTTCTGCCTAACAAGGCACCTGTGTACCAAATTTCAAATCTCTAAGTCCAATATTTTCAACTCTTGCTATTACCATATGATGCCTGCATGCCAAATTTCAGCTCAATCGGATAAAGCGTTTGAGCGCTATCATGGAGAAATACACACACATACAGACACACACCTTTTGGTTGGCCGGCAAGGTATAATATATTACTAAATTCATATTTAATATAATAATAATAAGAATTTATTTAAAGCTGTTAATACAAATAAAAACAGAATTAAAAATTGAAACTGAAAATAGACAAGGACTATGTATTAATACTACAAACGCTGCAATTAAGGATTATCCTCGGGATATCTCTTAACCTAGTTTTCAGATAAACCTATTGTTGGTAGGTACATTACACCACTTTTTAATAATATTAAAATATTAAATCAAATAAATCAAAAATATAAATTTAAAGTACTTGATATCAAACCAACTGGAAATCATCACCAACTTCAAATAATCACGATAAAAAATATAAACAAATGAATAAACAATAATAAGACCCAAATTACCCAATAATCGTTAAAAAAAATCATTGGGTTCTAAAATCGTCCTTTAATAACATATTACTATACTGGTCTTTAAATATTCCAATTGAACTCGAACGCAATGCTCCCTCTAACGGTAACCGATTCCATACAACAGTAGAATAATGAGACATATAATGTATATGGTAAAGCTAATTATTTGATACCAACGAATAATAAAGATTTAATAAATAAATAAAAGATTTAAATGCTTCTTACAAAAGGACCCATTTTAGGGATAGGCGAGAAGACGTTATACATATTTCATAAATATTTTACAGTATATTACCTATAGTCTATAAAGATACATTAAAATTAAATATAACGGTTGTTTTTTAAGAGGTTTGAAATCTAAAATTAAATAAATCACATAGAAATCGTAACAATAATCATGGAACCTATTGGTTTTATTGGGAGGCTAATTTTATGTTATTCATGTATAAATATGGATGGAATAAAGCGCAATCTGAAAGTCCAATGTTCGACCTATTTTTCGAGCAGCTGGGGGCGTATATTGGCGATAACGCGACGAATGTTAGCTTTAAAGTCGTCCATCATCTCTGGCTTAAAAGCGTAGACTAGCGACTTTACATATCCCCACAGAAAATAATTAGTCTTAAATCACACGATCTTGGAGATCGATTCAAAGGGCCATTACGCGAAACTATTCGGCGGAGTATGTCATCTAAACTCCCTCTATCCACGCCCGGAGACCAAGTGTTTTCTCACGAAGCACGGTTCACGGGTCCGGGCCTCCCGCCGGTTATCAGGGAAAATGAAGACATAGCGAAAGTGGGTGCCCAGCGGTGGCGTACGAGGTGTCTCAGATACCGGGTGTACGCACGTGCTGTTACACCTCGTCCGCTGTAAAAGGGAAGACCTCCGGTTGGAGCTCCGAGTCTGTGACGTACCGCACCCGTAACCGCCCTACCGATACTGGGATAGACGGGTAAGATTATTCTGAAAAAAAAACCTTATCGAACCTGCCGCGGGGGGAGGGGGGGGGGGATAGCGTTTTGGGGGGGCTAGGCGCCCCCCTAAACCCACCGCCCAGCGGAAGTAAATATGGCTCTCTTAAAGTACATCAAATGTTGCCTTCAATGTTGAGCCGTCTTGTTGAAATCACAGCTCTTCCACATTAATGTCAATCAGTTGCAGAACGAAAAAGTAAGTAGTCATAGATCTATAGCGCTGTCCATTGACATCATTTTTAAAGAAATATGAACCTTAGAGCACACAAAAGTGTGGCTTTTCGTGGATATAATGGCGTCCCAATAATTGCTTGTATATTTTTTGGCTCCAAATGTGGCAATTTTGCTTGTTGACGTAGCATTTCAAACAAAACTAAGCCCAATCGCTGGATAAAATATTGCGGTGAAAATGAGAATCGAGAGTACCTACATATTTTAAAAGTCGAGTTATTTCCACGACTCATTTTTCTAGCTTAAAGATATATTATTTCCATTTTAACCAATTTTCCTTTAGGTGTTGTATTTAAAACATCCTGAATATATTTTCTAGGCGTTTATATAAGGAAATTTTAATTAAAACCGACTTTATAATTTTATGGGCTTAAAAAATATTAACGAAATTATGAAATGAAATTTTATCACTTTTTATCTCCCGATTGTTTATTCTCTCTCGGGGATAAAATTTAAAAAACCGCCAAATGCCTATCTCATTATTTTAAAATTAGAATATTTTCCCAGAAAATCATTTTTCTAGCTTTATAAGTGATTGAGATATTGTTTTTCCTTTTTAACCCTTTTAGGGCTTGAATTTCGAAAAATCTTTTTAAATCTATTACTTAATTTTAAAACCCGCGTATCCTCCCTAAAACATTTATTCTAGCTTCGATTTATATATTTTCTGCTTTTTCTCGATTACTGCCTTTAGGAGTTGTTAGGAGAAATCTTGAATATGGTATCATGTTTCGGCATTTGTATAAGAAACCTTTTATAAGTAAAACTGATCTGAGATTTCGTCAGGCTTAGAAATAATATGAAAACGTAAAATAACATTTAAATTTTTGCATTTTTTAGTTTCAGATTATTCTCTTCTCGGGTTCATTTTGAAACCCGCCGTATAAGAGTATGTATCTCATTATTTTAAAAAAAGTTTTATTTCCATTACTCTCTTTTATAGATTAACTCTTTTATAGAAAGTCTCTGAATACCTATTACATACTTCATTCTAATAGCCGAGTGTTTCCTTGGCTATTTCCTTCCTGAATCCTTGTAACTTATTTTTGCATATTTATCCATATTCAATTTACGATTATTCCTTTAAAGAGGCATTTAGGGAAAAATCCTAAATATCATTTCTATGAATTTTGGGTAACCTGTTTTGGCTAAAACCAATCTGATGTTATCGGCATTAAGAGATATTAAGAAAATCGCAAAAAAAAACATTTTAGCCCTTTTCGATCACTTCGGTCTCGATTATTCCCTTTAAGAGATGTTTAGGGAAAATCCTGAATAAAATTTCTAGTCTATTATATGGGGAACATTTTTTGAGTAAACCCTATATCTGCTGTTTCATCGGGATTAAGAAATACAAAGAAAACCACAAAAAAACCGCCTTTTGGATCCCGTAGGGATTAAATTTTGCAATATCCATTCTTAATAAGTGCCTACGTCTCTCTGCGACGACAAATCAGTCAGTCAGTCACAACGTTCTTTTTATATATATATTGCCTTCTTTTATTTATTTGAGAAGGCTTCACTTATATTTTTCAGTTTTCTTCGAGTTATCATTGATCCTCTATTCAAATGAATAATGACAATCAGATATGTAAAAACTGTCATGAAACTGTTCTAAGTATGCATATTTTAATATGTTTCGTTTGTGGCAGATTTTCCTAAGCCTGCATTCATGAAGTGTTTGACATATTTTTGCCTATGTAAATATTTTTCTCATTTCGTGCAGAATTCGACTCAGTATTTGCATCTCAACGCCCCGCTGCGCGCCCCAATGTATAGCCATAGATTAATAAGAAATAAACAGATATATTCAGAACAGATGTAACACGAATAAGAAATTTGCCCGATCAACAAGCTTATCGAAAATATACATTCAGAGGAGCTAAACGTAAAATCAAGCAGTATATAAAAAACGTTCAGTCGAAAACGCGAAAGCTTTAGAAAGATATTATAATAGATTAGTTATGTTATTAGATATTATATAGTCTTTATTGATAATCATGCAGTATTGACATTGCTGTTCCTTAGAAATGAATAATTTTACATGATTTGCCTAAAACGCTTTTAATATACCTAAAAATTACAAATTTTAATTAAAACCAAATAATAATAAATCAATCATCACTAAAATGAAAACATGCATTATCAGCAGGAAAATATATTAAAATTAATTTGTCATTTTAATAAAAATATGATTTTTAAAATAACCCTGCAAATAAAAATAAAATCGATAAAATTAAATGAGAAAATAAAATAGAATTATTTCAATAATCGGTTAAATCATTTTGTATCACAATAGTATATTTTAAAATATTTAATAGTATAAAATACATTGTCCGTGAGAAAAATGTTTTTATTTGGTTGCTAATTCTAGTCGTAATGTCAATAGTTTTGATTTGATCCGCCAGCGTGTTAAAATATTTGATTAAGTTATTTGGTATTCCTCTAATGCTATAAAAATCCAGTTTTTTTAGCAATATAAAATGCTCTACAAAATGAGCGCATTTAATAGATCACAGTAGATTGCCAACGTTTTATTATTTAGTAATGTACAATTTTGCTGTATGAAGTTAACGACATTATCAATGGCGTTCCCTTTATACTTAATTTTATATATACTTATGGCCAGTTTTCCACGATCACCATCACCATTTTTGACGAAAAGACTAAACTTTTGGAAAAAACTGATCGTACTAAAATCGGTCTATAGTTGTTTGCATCGTATTTTGAACTTTTTTAATATACAGATATTTTTACATATTGCGTAAACGATTGTCTGACGCCACACGGTGCGCAAACTGTCCATTTCCACCCGAGGGGTTCTCCCGGATCGGAGCCTCTGATCCCCACTGTCTACGACTGTAGTTACAGACGCAGGCAGAGTTCACAGCGGCCCTTTCAGGTTGAGTCCCTCTCCATGGAGGCTACCGGATGGCAGCTGAACCGTGAGTTAAGCCGACCAAAGAAAACACATACAGGAAATCAGGCCCAAGCTACACGAAACCATTCGGTGCAGCCATAGACCATAGAGGATATTTAGGAAATAATTCTAATCCAATTCGACGCTGGCGCAACCTACAAAAAGTATTACGCAAACATCTACGTTGAAAGTTAAATGTGTCATTCATCTTGTCTTGCATACAGTCTCGCTTAATCTGTGGTCTCTTCTGCGCCGCGCTCACTTCAGATTTTTAGCTTTGGTGCCTCTTGAAAGATAAACGGTCGTCTCTCTTCATTTGATGTGGGGCTTCATGCCGTCGAATTCCCATTCTACTTGTTTCAGATACCTGCCCGATTATTCCACGCTCGACTAACCCTATCTTCGCTACTTCCTTACCATTCGTAAAGAATACACGAAGGTCGTCGAGAACTCCTAATATAATTCTGTAGGTTATATAGCCTGACAGCCCGATATCACTGAATAGGGGCTGAAGCCAGCGTAGTAGATTTTCGTCGTTTCAATTTCATTAGTTTCCTCGGAGAACCTGCTATGGCATGCAGTAACAGTAACAGTGGCCCGTCGATGTCATATTGCGGAATATTTATTGCAATCATTTTGCATATCTAAATTAATTTAATATCATTAAGTGTTTTTCGAGCGCCGAGTATTCCGTACCTTCATCAGATTTTGTGAAAGAGTTACTTCTTCAAAACGAAATTCCGATGCATATTACTCTCGAATAAAAAATCGTGTCATCACGAAAACTAACATAGTATTAGATCATGTATCATTTATTACGAAAGTTATTATGACTATAACCCTTGGAGTAAATGGGTATTTTCATGGATGCATCTGTCTCTTTTGCAGGATTTTCGGCGACATCGACCTTAAAGTACTATAACTACGAAACTACTACACCGATCATAAAAAGAACAACTGCACAATGATTGCATTGAAATTTCGAATATAGAATATTGAAATATCATTTTGTAAAACAATTAGATAATTATGAATAAATATGAGAACGTCAAAGAAGTGAAAAAAACGCGGAACCAGATCTGGTCGTATCATACTCAACGGATAATTGTTTCAGAACCAGATTTGGTCGTATCATACTCAAGGGGTTAAGATAGAATTTTGTTTTAACAAGTTCAAATATAAAAAAATAATGCCGTTAGTTTTAATTGATGTTAATTTATCTATGTTACCTTTAATCTAGGTTATTTTCAAAATATTTTATAGAGGTATGTGCGAGCAACGCCAGCGTGTAGTGGGGTTGCAAATTTTGATTTTTATAATTAAAATAATATATTCTTTACCTTTTTACGGCCAGATTACCAGTCGAATAATTACAAATTGCTGTAACTCTTGTATTTTAAGTTTTAGAGAGGGGTGGAGGAAGGGGGGGGGGGGGGTTTGACCACGCAATTCTTGTACCCATGAAATTGTTGCTCGAGTGAGAAGTTCGGTCGTCCAACGATCACGGAGGACATCCTGCAAACATGCTGCTGCTCTAAACATATCAAGTAGCTCAGTAGGACTTATTTTGCACGACCATCTTCGTTTTCACTTATACAAAATGGTAACTATAAAAGAGCTGTTACCAAGGGACCTAGAAAACCGTGTCAACAATTGTTAACGACGCTCCAGCAACCGATATTTTTTTGTTGTTCAGCGATGAAGCTCATTTTCATCTCTCACTCGTGACTATAAATAATTTGTTTCAACTGTTATCAAGCTCAGTTGTTTTTTTATGGCCTCATGAAATGGTAAGGGAAGTATTGCTCCGCCCTGTATTCACAACCTATGAGGAGAGCTTTGAATTTTTCAAACTGCACAGCCTGGAGTGCAGATGGGCAGTGTCGAATATGGCCTCTGTTGCACGATATTCTGTCTAATAAGATCGACAGTTCGTTTCTGTTGTACGATATACTCGCCAATACGAGTGAATTCACGTTAAATTCAACCAAGCCAAAAAAAATACTTGAACCTGATATTTGTGTAGTATAACGCCTTATCGATATTTTACCGTCAAAAAGAATCTATGAGAGCTGTGAGGATGAAGACTTATTAGAGACTCAAGAGAGACGAAGGTTATTAGGTGCAGAGAGATTTGATATTTCGAGAGAACGTTTATCGATAAATAGTTTTGTAAACAATTTATTACTTGTTATGTGATTATCGTAAGAATACGTATCATGAACTAAAAAAAAATAATATGAAAATGTAAAAAAGTGTAATTTTAGCAAAATATGGAACCATTTTAGCTATACTATTCATAATTAGGTTTAGTTATTAATTGTAAGAGCGCAGTTTGTTCTTGCATAAAAATATAAAAAAGAAATAAAAAACAAAAAATTAAATTAAATTAACAACAATATTATAAAATTACAATAACATATAATTCAACTAATTTATGCACATTGGCGCCTTATGTGCCCCTAAATAGGAAATTACACACCCAAGAGAAGTTACGGTACTAATATAAATTTAAATATATGACTCATCTAATGTATTAGTATACACTCTTGCCTAAACTGTGGTCCCTCCTGCGCGCGCCCGCTTCGGCTCTTTCGCTTTTGTGCCTCTCGAGTCTAAAACACGGTCGTTTCACTTCATTTGACAGGAGACTACATACCGTCGAATTCCCACTCTGCTTCTTTCAGATACCTGCCCGATTATTCCACACTCTACTGGCCCTACATTCGCTACGAGCCTCTCATTCATAAACAATACAGGAAGCTCTTCTAAAATACCTCCTACCCTTCCGTAGATTATATGGCCTGATAGTCCGATGCCGCTGAATATGTGCTGAAGCAACCGAAGCTTAGTTTCCTTGTCTAAGTTACTATGCTATATAATAAATTGGGATATGCTATATTTTAACATTTTTGCACATCAAAATAAACTAAAAGTATTTAAAAAAACTACCTTTACTTCACATCAGGGAGTTCCATTGGCAATCTCCCTCCATCTTCACACTCTCGTAATCATGTGTAATGGAAAGAACTCATGACAACAAAACAAACAAGCCCAAACTGGACTATCTTACCACTTTCCATCAGGTAGTTCCAGTGGCAATCTCCCGGCTCTATCTTAAGACCCTCGTCTCCATGTGCAATGGAAAGGACTTAAAATAACAAAACATACTAGCCCAAATTTGACTGTCCCACCATCCCGGCTACATCATCGAATCATCTCCATAGTACCATAATATTACATTGTCACCGAACTTACATTAATACGCCAAATTTCTGCTCAATCGGATACGAACGTTGCCTACTCCTATCCTCACTAATTAATAATGTAAAGCTTAAAATGGTCAAGTGCTTATTTCACTCGAGCGCTGAGTACAAAGCGCCAACGCAAATTGATTTTGAATAAGGTCGCGATACCATGTAATTTATTATAGTTACATATTAGTATCATAATATTAATAATATTAATAATAAAAACTCCTGATTAAACATGTATATTGAACAATGACAGGCTTATTATACTAAGGCAATCTCTTATATCCAATTATAGAGTTTACTGAGAGAGTTGCTGGGTTGTTCAAACGCATTGATACCATAATTTTAATTAACTTAAATACTAAACTAAATTAAATACCAAACAACGGGTCACAAACAGGAGAAAATAATGATGTGAAAGGGTGAAAGGGCCACACCGCTGCACTTGGTGAGAAAGGAAATGCTTTTTCAAAAGAAACTTAACATTTCACAAAAGATATTGAACACTTCGGATGTAGTTCCATAATCGAGCTGCATGGATATCTAAGACTTAAATTACTTAAAAATATTATTTTTGTTATATAGTTTTAATATTAATTTAGTTTGGCCGACAAGCATAATATGCACTAAAACTTACATCTTGGTTTCGAAAATTAAGTGTGAGCAAGGCGTTGTAATGGCTGAACAACGCCTTGCACGTTACAACTTGCAGTTCTTCATTGGATTTATTGAAAGTTTCTTCGCAGATATGGGTTTCATAAATATCATAGAAACATCAACAAAAGGAATCACTTTCCCTTTTGTTTGAATGTTGCAGAGCTCATTTACTAAATGGTAAACTATTGGTCCCTGCCCCTGCGGCAAACCATAGGTTGTTGCTAAAATCACTGTTCTGTGCATTTGGCACGTTATTTTTATGGGTTTTCAGCCCCACGTTGTGGCCAATTTATAAAGAAATAAAAATAAAAAATAAAAAAATGCCGGTAAATAACTTACAAGAAAATGAGCAACGCTAAAATTAAAAAAAAAAACACAAATAGAAACTACTTACGAAAATCGAAGAACCAGCAGTAGGTTATAAAAATATTGATTACCACTCGTTTTGCCCAGCGGTGGATTCCCACAAATTTCTTTTATTTATTTATTTAATAATTAATTATTATAAAACATTGAATTTGCTTACAAAAATAACAGGAACCAAATGGCAAATTAACCTTTTGCTTATTTGATTCTGTCACCCAACTGGGACTAGCCCGTTCTAGAGTGGACATGACTCTACTTTTACAATAAATTATGTAAAAGTTTTAGTAAGATGCTAATAATACTTAATTGCCCTAAAATTAGGTCCACAAAAAAAATAATAAAATACAAATATAACGTAATCAATAAAACGTAATTCCATTATATAGTCGGCATTAAATGGTACATAACATTAGAATAAATAGAGAAAGACAAACATAATAGACTTAAAACTAAAATAAAGATGAAAATATAGTTGTATGAAAAGAAAAAAATAAAATGCACAAATGATATTTGTATATTAGATTCTTTATTTAGGGTTCTTCATCAAAATGACGAAATAAAGTCTGGCTCACAATAACGCACACATCTTTTAAAACAGCGCCAGAAAAAACGATCTCGTCTGTTCGCCATATTGATAACAGATATCAGTGAACAAAACTTTTCATACGGCCTAGGGAGCAAGCGAGAAATAACATATTTTGATAGAGGAAATCAATAATGGATATAATCAAATCAAAATAAATGTATTCTGTTTTATGAGTTTTTCGGTTAATTATGTAAATTCATTAAATTTAATTGTTATTTTTCTTTTTGAATTTTATAAGGTAACATTGCAAAACTGACACACTCATATTTTTGGATAACTGTAAAATGTATTTTCGAGTTATGAGTTACTCTGTTAAAAAAAACTTTAATATTACGACAGAAAACCCGAGGGATAATCCTGAAATTTTTTAAAATCTATAAAAATAACGTGTCATATGAGCATAAAAGTGATTTTTGTTAAAGGGTAAGTGGCGCCATAGGTAGATTCCTTTGAAACGCCTTGGTAAGAAATTCTGAAACTGAGTTTCAGAGCTTTTTTCATCGTGAAATTAAGTCAAGGTGAGTGAATGCTCGACAGTGCAAATATAGAGTCGAGCAAGGGACACGAGTCTCGCTGTAAGTGGTCGTAAAGAGAACGTGGCCCCGTTGCATGCGATGAAGTCTTCGTTAGCAGCGCTTTATGTTGCACCACGCCCTTGTTGACTCGTTTGCACAAGCTACCCGTGGGTGAAACCCTAAGGGGAAAGCTCAATCCCATCCATGAAAACATATATTTTGAAATGATTACAAAAGATGTAGAAATAAAAGCTTGCAATAATTATGACAATGTGCAATAGTATAGAATCTTTTTAGTGTTTTTTTTTAATTGGCTGAAGTTGCAATAGTGCCTGATTTATGTATTGATTTTTTTTATTGTTTGAATACTATATTGTATTCTTCTTCTTTAAGTACCCTCTCCGCTGCGAATATTGGGTAGCATTCTGGCTAGTTGTATCTTGCAAACTGTTGCTCGGAACAAGGATCTTGTAAATTTCTCATACCCTTGACGTAAATTAGCAAGTCACTATATGCGTATTTGTCCTTGTGGTATTCTACCATGGATTTTGCCTTAAATTGTAAACTATAGTAAACCGTATTTTGGTTTCCCATTATGTGTCCCATTATGTACTTAAGTTTTGGTTTTATTGCTGGATAGGAACATCTTCGAGATTTTTAATTTTTTTAAATCACCCGACTGCATTCACCACACTGATTTCGAATCTGAAATAATCTTTATTTGTCAAACCCATACATGTCTGTAGGTTAAATTAGTTTTTTTTCTAATTATACATGGACACCTATTTGGCGGTAGGTTAGATTAGTTTTTTTTAAAACTTTATATTTTTTTGTGTCCAATTTCTTTTATCTCAAAATTTAGCATTGCAGTGATCAAATTTAGTAGTATTTCTTGATGTTTTCGACCTTTGATAAAGGTTCCTAATATGCAATAATTACCAAATGTTTAATAATGATCATTAGTGCTGGCTTTGTTCGAAGTTTCGTAAGCACAATTTTGTTTTAAACTCGATCAAATAATAAGAAATTAAGCTTTTTTCCGTAGAGCCACATTTATAAATCGTTTATCTCTTACATATGTTCTATTCTATGTATATTTATTGACGTGGACTACATTCATCCTAATACCTCCATTTCGATTTGAAAACGTTTGAAACGGCTTTGGCGATGTCGAATAGACACGGCGACTTTAAATAAAAGTGGCGACAGAACGCAGCCGGATACCTCTTAATATTTTAATTACCTCCGTTGCATCTTCTTCGATTATAACATTAGCTTTCTGATTCTAACAGAGATTGGCACTGATTCCAATATTAGTAATGTTATAATTATCGTGAAAATAATAATTTTAGTGGCATATCGCTTGTAAATAAAATAAGTAAATAAAACGAGTACATTGTCCAGACATGAGAAGAGTTTTCAGCTTAACCCCTCGCGTACCAGACGGCCCGAAACGTCCAGAATTGATATTTACCGTCGAACCCCAGACGGCCCGAAATGGCCAGGCGAGGCCGACCGCTAATTATGGATTATTTAATCGACTAATAATTATGAATAATCTTTATTGCTTTACATAACGACGTTACAAATATCTAATAGCAAATTTCAATAGGAACATAAAACAGGTCTTTTTTAGACGATCGGTGTGACAGTTTCGGAGTAATCGTTTTTTTTCTGAAACGCCATCTTTTTTTTGAGACTCGCGTATTTCTTACGGGCCCGTAAGGCACACATTAAAATTCAAACCGCTGGCCGCGAGGGGTTAAGGGTGGGCCATAAAGTTTTGTGGGTTTAAAAATGTCATTAAAAAAAAAACGAAACATAATACACAAACAGAACTATATTTATATTAAAATTGAAATCTAGCTAATTTATTTTAAATAAATAACATTATCCAGATGTGAACCATCTCGCTATAAACACTCCTCAAATTGGTAAAAATTCACTGGCACATTGAGGCTATTTATTCTCGGTTTTTTTTCTTCAGTTTGGCAATCGTGGTTGGATTATTGCAGTAAACGAATTTTCATGTATCTTCACAAAAATAGGTCGGGAGAGTCAGATATGAACTCCTAGGAACCCACAAATAGAGTTGTCAACTACAACGGGCGAACCCGAATTTAACTTTTTTATACCTAACCTAACTGATTTTGTACTATTATTATAATGTGTTTTTTTTAAATTGTTAAATCATTATTATCACTGTGCAATCATTTCGTATAAAATACTGTACGCTTAAAAGGTAGGTTATGCGGCACTGAATAATTGTAGAACTCCATGTTACTACACTAAAATCACAATAAAATAGATTTAAAAGATTAAAATTACGTGACGCGCACCGCTCTTAAATACCGTCCCAATTAGTGTTTAATCATACTCCATTTACAAACATTGTTGTGAAAATCATACTCCATTTAAAATCATATTCCATTTAAAAACAGTACCGTATTTGATTATACATCTTGAGTGAGTTACAGACACAGAAGTAAATCGTGAAGATTGTTATAAAACCCTGCATAAGTTGTTAACCATTAGCTTGAAAAGTAATTTTTGAGATTAGATAAAAGGTCTATTTTATACAGTTGTTAGATGACAATTTCAAGGCATATTTTTATCAATATATATTTTCATTAAGGTTCGTAGGATTATTCTTATTAATTATTATCAACAATATATCATTAATAGTTTCTGGGTGGTTATCAGCCAGCATGAAATCTTGATATGCCCATTTTCATTAAAGTAGGTACTCAAACTTTCTTTCTTGATTAAGAGTTTAAACTCAAGCCTATTATGAAATATTTACATGATTTTATAGAGTATGTTGCAACCTAAAATAAAATAGTGTAATAATATTTATGTTAATATCGATGTATTTCATTATCGATTATTTATTCCTTCTAAGTATGTATATTTTGTAAAATTACATGGTATAGCTGTTTAACATGCATAATTTTCCATAATCGTATTTATATTTACAAAAAATACGAATTGTTCGAGGTTGGGTGGGTAATTGGACCACAAATCGATATTACGAAAAAATGATGATTGCTTTATAAAATATGACAATCTGTGACAGGCCCGGCCTTGGACGGCGACCCGCATCAATCATCTTCTTTATTGAATCATTAAAGAAAATTGGATAATCGCTTAAGTAAAGTATTGTATGGCATGAACTTGAAACACGCTCAATCCCGGGTGGTTATGTTCGTACTTAAATCAGATCATAGTCGTTTTGTATGTGGCCGATCTTAAGGACCATGTTGGATATTTCACAGTCGATATACATTACCATTATTGAAACAGGTAAAATAATGAAAATGGGTTCATGACAAATCGTGTCGTTATGTCGAAAACAACTACTATTAACTACATTCGCACAAAAAAACGGCTATTCCTGTGTCGGAATGCACAGTCAGGGGACTGATGTAAATACGTTCCAAATCTACCGTGTCACGAATAATTCATTGAAAAAATCGGTAACTAATAATGATATCTTCCTTACATATATCCTTATAATATGACTGCGTATATTTTTGACATCACATTGACGTCATTCCCGACGAATTTCGACTTTTTACGCAGGCTTTTTAAAATGATTTAACTTCGTAAATGTGCTGCACTTTTGCCTATCTCCTAATTCCTAAGAATTGCGTCACAATGCATCCATATCTGTCCAAACCCCTTGCAAACTAGCTAGCCAGATTTGAATGTCTGCTGCAGCGGAGTTTCGACCCACAACCCAACTCTATTGAGTAAGCTATCCCCTCTTTAATCACCCTTTAAGTCCTCTAGTCATCATTGGTTATCTCCTTCTTTTCCCATTCAAGACCTATGGTGCTGTTGTGAAACGGGCATTAAACTGCAGAACATGAGATTTGGGTGTGACTGATTCTGAAGAATGAGAGCGTCTTATCTTTGATTGCGCGTGTGCGTGTTTCCGGTTTGGTACGAAGAATTAGTGGAGAATCAAACCTCCTTCGAGCTATTCTGCTCCTTTGTGGAAGTTTTAATTATAAATAGAGCTAAAGGGAGGCCCGAGAAATAATGCGAGTGCAATATTATTTAGGGATTAAACTCTCGATGAAACCGACAGTTTTTATTCATGAAACCACACGTCAACAGTTTGTTTTTTTTTTTAAATTTCAAGATGCATATTTTCGGTGCCAAGTAAGCTTATTTTAAAAAAAATGGTAGAAATCCCGTTTGGATCTTTATAAAGTTATATAAAGGAATTATTTATAAGTCGTCATTCATTATTCTCGTCTATCTATTTTGGTCGCACCAGCCATGTTCCATATTACTATTGTCCGGGCTGCTTGCACCGATAAACTAGGCCAGAGACTTTTATCGACTGATAGATGTGGACTTTAATACCATTTAAATGCCACACAACTATCTGATACTTTGGTCGACCTAATTTATTCGCCAATATACGGAATAGGTAATTAAGTGTCAATTGGTGATATTTATTTTGCTGTTAAAGCACTCTTTTTTAAGTGTTATTATTAACTTACGACTTAATAATAAATAGTTTTGTGTGTGCTATTTACGTTTGTTTAAATTATTGGTTAAGCTTATTTTGAACTTTTATACAAAAAAATATTACTTAGTATGTCGAATTTCCGTGTTACAATGGTTTTATATCAAAGCGCCGACTGAATAATAATAATAATAGACACGCGACCTCAAATTATAAATCTGTGCTGAGAGATTATGCATGAATAGGACATCGTGAGGTACCTTTGATTAAACACGTTTCCGGTTTCGAATCCTTTCACATAAAATTGAACCATACACAAAGCGATCGCATAGTAACTTATAATAGAAGTAATTTTAGTTATATTTCCGTCGTAGAATTTTATTCTCTTGAGGCAAATTGTTGGCGGATCGATTTATAATACCACAAATTTACTTTCTATGTATAGCAACCCTTCTAGTAATAATATTAATAACCTCCTCAATAATTTCAAAACAGTGTCTTACGCCCTTTAGTATTTTCGTAGTATTTTTTGTACTATATTTGTAATATTTTCCGGTATTTTATGGTTCTTTTACAACATGATATTCAGAAAAAATCAGTTGGGTCACCTCCATTCTAATTTTTATAGTATTTTTATGTATTTTAGTACTATTTTCATACTATGTTTGAAGTATTTTTGTGGTATTAAAATGGTAAATTGCCAATGTGATGTAGTAATTTCTTAGATGGGAAAAAGGCCTCGAATGAAAAGGGTTAAAGGCGAACGCAAGTGTGGAAAATCTAATTCTTTGCGTAAATTTGAGTGTCTAATTGCCGGGAAAGTGAACCCATAATATACTCAATGGGCCCGATTGCGTTTCTTTGTGAACTAAAACTAAAATTAGTCCAAGCGAACGAGACAGAGCAATGCGTTAGAGCGAAATATGAAACGAACGATCGTCGATAAATACTACCTGTCTAACTTATACTCGTCCGAATAAATTCGAGCATATTTCGTGCGGTGTAAGATTTGACCTTGGCGGGCAGTTTTAATGCGAATAAGTGACAACCGGTCATCTCACACTCCGCTCTAGCATATTGCCCAGTCTCGTTCACACGGACTAATTTCCGATTTTAGTTCACGAAGAAACGCTATCGAGCCCAATATCTTCATTAATTAATGCTACATTGACGCTAGTTAATGGTAGATAAGCTATACGACTTTGTAGTCGTTGATCGTTGATCACCCAACAAGGGAACGCAACAACAGTAGTACATGTATTGACCGTGTCATGATTTGTACAAAAGATACCATAGTCTATAACTAGAAATTAATACCATGATGTATCGTTGCACACACGAAAGGTGTTTCCAGGCAGGCACTATCTGAAAGTGGTCAGATTATATCGGTGAAATGATAAGCTGTCGCAGAAAAGCGACTGGAAATGTGAGGGTTGAAATTTACGTCGACCGCTTAACACCGATAATGACGGTGGTGTTAATTGTTCTAGTACACGCCAACACCGGCTTACATGCAAGGTTACACCTTGTTACATATAGCATGTTGATAACAATAGGTGCAAATTTAAAACTTTCTCCTATTGTTTAGGTCGTCAATGAGACACCAAAAGTTCTTGGGATATAGTATATGTAATTTAAACGAGTATCCCATCAAAAGCATTAGTTATTATTGAGAGGATTTTTTGGAAAGAAGGTCTTTTCCTTATTAAAAAAATCTACACATTACACATTATTTTAAAATCTTTATTTTTCTCAAAGTCATTATATATCTTTTCCGGCTCATCAACCGACGATTAGGAAAATTATTGTGAACGCGGTAAAAAAAAATCTGAGTGAAGACAGAAATATCCATTTTGAGCCCCCATAAGGCGATTAACCTACAAGCGGTCGCGCAGCGTCGAATCGACCGCACTCGGTATATTTTCGTTCGTAATATCGTTATTTCTTATCGTATGCATTTCCCATCACTAGAAGCCTGTCATTGTTTCACCGTAAACGAAATAAACATATTACCTCCACCCCCCAGCACCCCCCGGAGCCCAAAGATCGCATTTGTTTCAAGGGGCAAACATATTATCGGACGCGTCCGTCAGCCGCGGCTTATGGACGCGACTGAAAGGTTATCTGTGTAATGAATTTCTATTGAGCCGTGCACATTATCGGACGTCAGTCGCGGACGTCACCTTGAGGCTTCGGACGTCCGATAGAGATCTGGCAAGCCGCGTCCCAAGCGACTGTTCATACTGTTCAGTCGCGTTCATAAGCCGCGGCTTGCGGACACGTCCGATAATATGATTGCCCCTTTAGTCGCGGCGCAAGCGTCGAAAGCACGCCACGCACCTGTCGTCAAAAAGGTTACGCGCGACGCTCAACGCGAGATATAATTTTTTGAAATATCGACAAATACTATTGAACAAAGTTTGCAATAGCATTTCTCGCTCACTTCGATCACTTTCCAGTTCCAGAGGAAGCTCAATCTGCTGAAGAATCAAGCAGCTTGGATTCCTGTGAGGATGATTTTCGCCTTTCCTATATAAGTACAGGTTTTACGGGGCGTGATAAGATAAAAAGTGGCAAAAAATTAACAATGCCCGAGGCTCGATTTTACTTATGAAATTAATATTCAGATGAAATCAGTCCTTGGATACTTGACCGGAATTCTTAAGGTTTTTTAATTAAATTATAAGAAACAATTAGGTATGTAGTACAAAATATGACAAATGAGCTCTTTGCAAGCCTTGCTCTTCTGGTGAAAGTTTCTCTTATGTCATTAAATCTCGTCCAGCATTGGATCGGCAAAGCAAATTGCTCGACATCAATAAACCTCAGTAAGCCCTACTCGTAAAACAATTCAGGTGCAAAGCGTCTTGAATTCACAAAAAAAAAATTAATTTGCTCAAAAACAAATTCCTTCACGTTTTAAAACATTTAGAACAAAAAAGAACTGTCTGTCAGTGCATCTGGATGCCTGTCCGAGTCACTGATATGTCAAGAACGCGTCGTCTAATTTCGAAAATAATTTCGCAAATCTGGTTTATTCATCAATGTGAAGATTTTGGGAGACGTCCATAAATCAAGTCAGGGAGCTGTCATACAAATGGATGATTGAAAAATTACATTTCATCTGTACGGTCAGCCACTTTTGATTAGTTTTCCAAATTAAAAATTAAATCTGATTATCGAAAAAAAATCGAACTAGTCAAAAACTCTTTTATTACCTATCCAAATTAATACGAAAACAGATTGTTTCATGAATTTCTGAAAAATATTTTTTGATATCGGGCTGTGACTTCTTTTTCCAAAATTTAAATTTGAATGACTTAAGGGCTAGTAAAATTATAACGAATTACCTAATTTGAAAAAAATATTGCTCTAATTCGTTTTACTCGTCGTACGGATGGATAAGTTGTTTAGGTTTTGCAGCTCAAACTTAGAGTCCCAAAGCTGGGAGTTGCCACATACAAACCGATCCGAAAAGTACTTGTACGTTTCTAGTTGTAGTTTTTATATGTTGTTACAATAGTCTTGGTATTTGAATTTTAATTAAGATAACCATTGTAGGTTTTATTATTTACTATAATTGTTTGATCATTTGGAGATGTCGACTACAACGGGCGAACCCGCACCTCAGGAAGTTCTAACGATAATAATCGTTCAGTCTCCCGTGGGGTGAGCGTAGAAAACTTTGGGACGATACAATTATACCGTTTAGCAAAGCCACAAACCTGCAAGAGGCCAACGCCTTACGGCAAGGCACCAGGAAGGTAACCGTCTAGCCCTCTGGCTACCAGTTTTGGCAGGATATGTCCGCCTGGAATTAACCTTTAATATACCTCCGTGCTTCCGACTGGTTACGGGATTGAAGTAGCTTGCGATGCCTCTACCTGTTGTATTACAGCGGTAAGTCTATATGAATTTATCGTTGACATGTGCGACTTGTGTTCGTAATACCACCCAGATCGGGTGGCCCATAGGTCGTATCAAGAGTGGCACGACAACAGGTCAACATCCACCCCCGCTGCTTAGGAGGCAGTGTATTTCTATAGTCTCCACACTCCTTCAGTAATTAGTCAGAGTGCACAACCGATTGGCTGACGCCGCACGGTGCGCAAACCGTCCAATAGCGCCGGAGGGCAATTCCCCAAGGGAAACCGATCCACCAGCCGTGAGGCCTTATACGCGAGAGTCCTTACAGGTACTACCCCTTCACACGGGGAGGCTCCTAAATAGGAGTTGAATCGTGACTTTGCCGAGCCGAGAACACATTGTATCTTATGGCCCAAGCTGCACGATACCATTTGTTTGATCAGTGAAATGTATCCACATTGTTATTTTTCACAAAAAAATAACAACATGGCTCCCCGTCGACCACCCTTTCCCCCGAGAACAAAACGTCTGCGATTTAATTGGCCGTCAATTATATCTAAGTCCTTGACCTCAGATGTCCAAAATGAACTTCGGAGTTTGTTTGCCGTGACCTGTGTAGGACGTTCGAATGTGAAGCCGTGCGGAGCCGCTTTACGTTCTTTATTTTCCCTTATAAAAGCCTACTTAATGAGAACCTTTCTCGTAAACTTTCGAAGTAATCTTTTTGCTCTGTAGCATATTAATAAATAGGTGTTGGATATGATATAATATACCACTTTGGTATATATGTACATATATAGAGATTAAAAAATAGTAAATTTAGTTTCTTCCTCCTTTGCGTTCTGATATTTTGTATTATTTTTATTTTATTTGAGTTCCCATTTGAATCTCGGTATTCTCTTTTGTGTGATATTGCTGACTGATACAATTGATATTTTCTACAATGAAAGTATTGGATTATTTGTTTTGTAAAAAAATCTGTAATCTTTTCTTTGAGTTTGATTTTATTCTGTACACTCCTCATCACACAACTATAAATAAAATACAAACGGAGCTGCCATGGAATTCACCAACCGAAGTCGGGCCCATCATATAGTGTTGTTACAGTTCTGGGGGGTGAGCACTGGATTCCGGACTAACAATTTTAATATTGCGATGAATAATCTTACTACGTATCTTTTCAAATTACTAACTACTTTAAATATTAGGCTTCTATTTTGATTATTTATATTCATAGTTTGACAATCTAGTAGTTAATTCTTGACTACCTATGTATGTTCAGTAATGAGTAATAACGAGACTTACTACCTAACCCAATTATTTTGGCACGTCCAAGAGCAGTTTTTAGCCGTCAATTGGACACGACGAAAATGTAATGTAATGTAAAGAGACAGGCTATCGGACGTATTATATCAAATGGATCATCCGTCGCTGCTATGAAAATTCATTTTCCGTATTTTTTGATCACACCATTTACAATAATCCATCTCGATTTGTTCAACAACATATGTAGGTATACCTATATAATATAGTTTGTACTCACATAGCGTATGTATTGTAGTTTATCGTTTCGGGTATTCTGCGACGGTTTTCGTTTAAATAGTAATTAAACATTATTTTTTTTTTTTACATACAATGCCTGGATAAGTTAGAAGCCTTAGGGAATATAGGTAATTAACATATTTAAAAGGATATAACTCAGAAATGGCTCATAATTAAGATCAATCCTTATAGTAATACATTTTCTACATAAAGATATCTTTCTATTGGTTGGATTTACAGCTATTGTGAAAGTCTCTCTTTTGTCACAAAGTTTCCGTGACTATTTAATGTAACATAAGGTAAACATCGAGCCTATTCATTTTCAACCTGTTATGGATATCCCGTTTTCGCGAACAATAGAGGCCAAGTATTCTAAAATAATTGGCAAGAGTCGCGAGACCAGACATTTCGGCAATGTGGTGTGAGTGGGGTTGAACTTTCGACCTTTACGCGGATCTAAATACATCTCTACACCTCTTCCGACCTTCATCTACCCCTCCACCTCGTCCCCCGCTTGACAGGCATCACCTAATTCTTTCATCTCGAAATACTGTCCCGTTCCGTTTTGATTTATGATCGGCTAATCGGCGGCACAAATCATAATCTTTAAAAAAAGATTATTTAAATCGTTTCACTGGGATACTTTGTTTCAGCACGACAACTTGTCTAAGTGCACGTTCAGTTAAGAGGGCAATTTCGTGGGCCCAATTTTTCGCTAATCTTTCATTTTTAATGAAAACTTAGTTTAAACAGTATACATTATTATTATTATATATTATTTATTCCGTAGCCGGCGATTGGGGAGGTGGTCGCCCTCGCAGCCAATACGCTGCTGTCGGTGCCGCTGGATCTCGTACTCCATTCACGATTAGCTTCCATTCTTGACGATTTTTTGCCACGTCTCGAGCATCCCTAGCCGACAATCGTTGATTTTTAAGGTCGTCTTTGATGGTAGGTATTTAGCCAGGTTTTCTTCGGTGCCGATCGCTGAATTCTCCATTCTGTCGGACGGTCTCGCCAAAGAAGTTTACTTGGCAAGCGATTGTCGTTCATTCGGCAAAAACAGTATAAATGCATAATACAAGTTAAAAAATCTTTTGTTTCACTCCAAAACTTTCCCGGTGAGTAGCTAAGGATTTATGGAAGGATTCAGAGTGTAAAGTGTCTTCGGAAAGGAATTGGCCTGATTGAAAGTTCATGTTGAAGTATTGTCTTAGTCATAGTCATATTTTATTAATTCCAAAAGTACATACCGCGGAGTACGTCATTTTACATTTGCTGGAATATATTCACAACTTCATTACGTGTACATATACCTTTTTTTATGAAAAGGCAAGGCACCTTCGAATCAAATACAAACATCAAACACATTCGAACAACAAAAAAATATCATTTTTTTTCAAAATAGTCTCTCAATAAGTTAAAAAAAAATAGTCAATCAAATTTGAATTTATTTTTTTTTGTATTATTTAGTTCCACCTTGCAACCTGTGTCCTTAAAATAAGTGTGTTGAAAATATCCTCGCTACATATACTTTCACTTAGTTCCGTAATCACTACACGAAAAAACTACCTATTGTACTAAAACAAAAAATTACTAGTTTTTCAAGTTATTTTCTCTTACTCTTTAGCGAATATTTCCAGATTTTCTGCGTTTGACTGTATCATTCTTCTTATTTAATTTCTTTTTCTGAGCGGCGGCTAATGGTGTGGCTGCCGCCTGATGGCTCCGGCGTCTGAGATGCATTGTGCCGTCCTAGGTTCCGGGCTATGGGACGCTCGTCGTGGTGACGAGTGTCCTCGATCCGCACCCGGTAGCCACTGGGCTCGATTGCGTTTCTTAGTTAACTAAAATCAGAAATTAGTCCGTGTGAACTAGACAGGGCAATACGCAAGAGCGGAGTGTGAGATGACCGGTTGTCACTTTTTCGCATAAAAACTGCCCGCCAAGGTCAAATCTTACACCGCACGAAATATGCTCGAATTTATTCGGACGAGTATAAGTTCGGCAGGTAGTATTTATCGACGATCGTTTGTTTCATATTCCGCTCTAACGTATTGCTCTGTCTCGTTCGCTTGGACTAATTTTAAATTTAGTTCACAAAGAAGCGCCATCGGGTCCACTGTCCGCATACAGACGGATTTGTAACCTAGCGTTACAATTTAACCTCGTAAGCAGTTCGTTAGTATTTGGATAATGGTCTCCTAATAGTTCTAGCTTTAAGTTTGCTAAAGTGCGACATTCGTACAATATTTTATTAAAAAAAATAATTTATTTATTTAGGTAAGTAACAGCATGAACTTATAATTAGGTACATAATTCGTAAAAAAAACATGTTCTTATGCCGATTATAGCTTACGCCGTTCGAAATTATTTGAAAAATATTTTACAAACTAAATTATGAAACAAAAAATACAATGCATCCGTAAATATTTATTGGTTGAGAGGAAACGGATCTATACCGCGCGGAAATAAATGACAGTCTTCCCGATGCATTTGTAGAAGGCCAATGTAGCTTTGCCGAAAAAGTAACTTTGTCGGGAGAACTCATCGTCCAAGTCCACGCGGCAAGGACTCATCCCCACCAACCAAAACATGTCAAATGACCGCAAAACATATAAATCATACTTATACAAAATAAATTCAAAATAAGTAAATGGGAATACATATATAAGTTATATTATATTTATACATATATATTACAAATCAATAATTACTGGCAGTTGTCGCTGCAGCTTCAAGGGCGGTTCGTACTGCCGATTTGAAACTAATTTTGTTTCTACTATAAATGTTAAGCCCTGTGAATTTATCATTATACGTACGTGGCAATCGGTTAAGAATTGAATTGCGCGTGTAGTTAGAATGTCGTCTCGGGGGCTCGAATAAATATATGTAGAGCACTTGGGCGGTGTCGACTACAACAGGCGAACCGGTCACCCCAGGCTGGTATAACGATATGTGATCGCTCTTTCAACCGTGGGATGAGCGTAGAAAACTTAGACAACTAGAGTTGTCAACTACAATGGGCGAACCCGTCACCTCAGGAAGTTTTAACGAAATGTATCGTCATGTCTCCCGTGAGGTGAGCGCAGAAGACGCAGAAGACAAAACCACCGTCAACCTCCGCCACCTGCCCGTGAGAGGCCAACGCCTTACGGCGAGGCACCGGGAAAGGTACCCAGCGGGCAGCCTCACCCCCTGACTACCAGTTATGGCAGGATATCTCTGTCTGGAATTATCCTTCAGGATACCTCCGTCCTCCCGACTGGTTACGGGTCCGAAGTCGGTTACACGACCTCTACCTGTTGTATTACAGCGGTAATTCAGTAAGAATTTATTGCGGACGTGGGCGTTCTTTGCCCGTAGTGCCACACGGGATCGAGTGGCCCAAGGTCATTTTAAGAGTGGAATGACAACAGGTCAACATCCACCCCCGCTGCTTAGGAAACAGTGTATTTCCATAGTTTCCAGACCCCTTTAGCAATTAGTCAGAAAGAACAACCGATTGGCATCGCCGACCGGTGCGCAAACCGTCCAGTGGCGCCGGGATGCAATCCCGCCGGAAGAAACCGGTCCACCAGCTCTGAGGCCTGAGACACGGAAGTCTTACCCGGAGTAGCCTTCTACTCGAGGAGGCTTCTGAATAGGAGCTGAATCGTCAGCTGAGCCGATCCGAGAACAAAATGGATCTTGTGGCCCAAGCTGCACGAAACCGTTTACCACCAAGAAGATTTAGACAATGACAATCCACTATCTAGCTCCGCCAACTAGCCCGCGAGAGACCAAACCATACCGCCCGGCACCGGTTAACCCGGCGCGGCGGGCAGACCAAGCGCCATCACTACTAGTTATGGCCAGATTACTCCGGCCTTACGATTGGTTACAGGTTCGAGGTCGCTTGCGCAATCCTCTTCCTTGCGTAGCGGTGATTCGGTGTCTGCCGAATCTATCGCGGACCACGGCATCCTTTGCCCGGCTCGGGTAGCCGATTGGTGTTTTAAGAGCAGTCGCCGTAAGGTTAACAAGCAACTCCGCTTTATAGGAAATAATCCGTTTTCAGACTCCCCCGGTTATCAGTCGGAATGCAAAATCGATTGGCTGACGCCGCACGGTGCGTAAACCGTAGAGTAGTCACATCTCCCTCTCCAGATTTACTGAAAAAAGCATCAGTCTCCTTTCCGATGGTTGGGAGGCATTTGTTGAGGGCATTAGGTCCTAACGCTGTTTTTATATGGGGAGTTAACAGTTGTACAGTTCTATTTTCAGCCACTTTTTGTTGGCCAAGTTTAGAAGACAGTCAAATATTACTGACCGGTTTTCGGTATAGAAAGTTGTTCGTAGATATTTACCTGGCCAGGATATCTGCTTCCTCATTTCCTCGTATATTGCTGTGTCCCGGTACTTACGCGAGGGTTACCATGTTTTTGGTAGACAGACTGCTCTATAAGGATTCAGCCAGCTGAATCGACTGTATTACATCATTTTTCTTTCACCATTATTTTATTTAACATAATATATTATAATAATAGTATGTGCTTAATATAAGGATGTTTTTATAGAGGTGTAGAATTTTGAAATTAAAGAAAACAAAGATGAATTATTTAAATTGACATGAAATGTACTTTATTCGAAAGATAACCTTCTGGCATTATAACTTAAATATGACTTCTGGCATATGACCGTCACGGCTGGCTCGGACGTAGTCTAATCTGGAGGTCCAATTTTCGATGACTTTTTCCAACACTCCATGTGAGACAGAATGGCATAATCATTATACATCCCTGAAATGGCGGGTTCACTCGTAGTAAACGAAACCGAAACAATGTACCTACATATTATATGGATAGTTTTGTTGTAGCTTCATGCACTTGGGACTGAAATACTGTTGCATGTTTTTCCATGTCTTTGTTAGTTCGTCTCTCTGTCGTCATTCCCAACAGATGATTGCTTTCGACGATATGATTCCAGTCTTTGTTAGAAACACGAATGAAGGCTCGACCATCCAAATGAGTTCCCTATATTATCCCATTATTTCGGTTGACCTTTCCTTTATTATTTACAGAGAACCAGTACATCGCTTTGGGCGGAGTGGATGGGCGTCATGCATGGAGATGAGATCGAGTACGTCTTTGGCCATCCTTTGAATATGTCGTTACAATATCACACACGTGAAAGAGATCTAGCACTCAAGATAATGCAGTCTTTCTCACGCTTCGCTTTGACGGGGTGAGTAAAATAATTTATTTATTTGACTTGAATTACAATTTATCATTTTGATTACCAAATTTTAAGGCAATTTGTTTTTTAGCGAGCATTTTTCTACAACTTTTAAAAATATATTGTATTTATTAGAACGCTGTCCACCCTAGAACGTGTTAGTCACAGTTAGGGGACTTAAACAGGTGATTCTGTACACCAAACAGAACAAATAAAAAAGTTTTCATTCGTTTAAATTTTAAATTACAATAACGCTATCTCCATCTACCGGTCTTGCGGCGCACTTACTCGTTACTTTTATTCATTTCAGGCGGCCTGTTTCGGAAGAGGAAAACTGGCCTTTGTATAGCCGGGCTTCACCGCAGTACTACGTTTTCACGGCAGATGGCGCCGGTGGCGCCACTAGCGCCAGGGGACCTAGGGCTCAGTCATGCGCTTTCTGGAATCATTTCTTGCCGAGGCTAAGCAACGGAGCAGGTAAATTTATTTATATATATAAAATAATACACATTTTTTTATTTCCTTAAATTTCTCATTTCATTTCAATTCAAGTATTTTCCGTCAATTTCATTATTTTGTATTGTACATTATGATATTGTAGTTCTACACCAGAGGCTCCCAATCTTTTTTCTCGAAGACCACTTTCAAAATTTTACTGGTTTCGGTGGACCCCTTGCTGCTACATTTCTATCATATTTCCCAAATTGTCAAACAATGTGAAGATGTGATGGAATCCATCTAACGATGGAAATTTGTTCCAACCCTAAATTCGGAAATATGGAATATTATAGTTCCAACCCTAAATTGGGAGTCGTAAAAATAAAATAAAAAATGGTATATTTTCTTGTGTTTTATTTATTAAAATAGACTTAATAGATTTAAAATTAAACATTAATAACGTACCGTAACTTCAACAATGCAAATCAACAATTATGGGAGGATTTAAAGAAAGGAAATTAATGCTAAATAAACATTGATAGTTAAAGCCAAGCCAGCATTTTTGTTTTTTCTATCGAAACCAGATAAAGTTTCGTACCCCCACTTACAACTTGTGAACCCCCATTTGGTTTTCACGCCAACATAGATACCCGTCGAGTTTCCGGCGAACCCCTGGGAGTCCACCTGGACGACTTTCGGAATCATTGCTCTACACTATCAGTTATTCAAGCCCATAATATCTTAGCGTTATTTTGCATCATAAACAAAAAAATGTTTTGAAATAAATATGGTAATTACCTAAAGAAATAATAGGATAGAAAATGAAATCATATTATTGGCTTAAAATAATTAAATCTATATATCTCTAATAAACGAAAGTATCTCTAATATAAATGGAAGGGTCATTGAAAATCGATCAATGTCATTTTTTGTGAAACTGAGATACTAATGCCTTTTTGTGGCTTGTTTTGAAACATCGAATTTGGAAAAAATGATCCTATAGAGGGAGAAAAAAACGTGTGACAGGAAAGACGGATCAAGGTCACGCGGTTACGGTGGACCTTCGTCAGTCTTTCCCGTCAGGTCCAGAGATGGAGTACCTCGAGTACCCTCCGGTTGACGCTGAGGAACTGTGATGGAAAATAGTGATCAAGGCAATGGCGTAACTAAGCCGGTGCATCCGGTGCGGTGCGCCGGGCCCACGGTAGTATGGGGACCCAATACTCAAATAAGAAGCAACCTGTATGTATGTGATTTGGCCAGCTATGATAGTAACAGGTGTGGGCGACAAATAATCCGCTAAGCAACACCGCTTAAAACAGATGTGTAAATTGCGGGTAGAATTAAAATAGTATATCTAAGTAATTTAAATGAATGCATTTGGTGGTAATTTAATTTATTGTAAATTCTACACTTACTCTAAGTTTAGAGGCTTTCTTTTATATCACAGTCAAACCAGACCTGGTTTTAGTGATATACTTAATGTATTAATACTGTATTGTTTTTTTTTTTGTATAAATAAACAATAAAAAAACTACATGTTGCGTTTCGTGGTAAAATCCTAGATGCTAAATCGTAGTACGAGGCTGAGCAATCTAATACGATATATAATCAATGGCATCGTCTAGCTAGGAGGTTAATCCTTCGAGTAGCGGCATAATTTTATGGCAGACCGCGGCAATTTATTGGAATTTCTTGCAATATCGCCGCGCTCGACAATAAGTACTATAACTATGGAACTACTATAGCAATCATAAAAATAATAACTGTGCAATGATCGCATTGAAATATCGTAAATAGAATCTTGAAAGCTCATTTTGTAAAACCATTAGATAATTATGAATAAATATGAGAAAGTAGAAAAAGTGAAAAAAACTCGGCATTTCTAACTTGTACTTGTCTTACGCAAAAATATGGAACTATGTTTAGAAATTGTAAATACTGTCGTGATCTTTATTAGATTCTCTATCAAAGGTAATATTTCGTTTTGCTTATTTACATACAAAAATATTTAGATATTAGCTCATTTATACCAATAAAATTTTTAATGATTTCTCGAAAAATAAATTATGATGTTTGACAATGAAATTTTACCAGAAATATCCGCGAAATGACGCGCGAAATTATTCTAGCGGCCGTCTATGTATCTATGGTAATAATGAGATATTTGGTATGGATTTTAGGATGCGTTCGAATTAGATAATAATATTACTCTGCACTGTAATCAACGGTGTTCTGATGTGCAACCACATTTGGTCGTTACGTAGCCGAAGGGTTTTAAATGCTTTTGGCGCTATCAATAAAAATATCCTTGTGAAATTTTCAGAACCCACTCAACCGTGTGAAGGCGCCGTCACCCGTCCCCTCAGCAGTTCATCGTCTCTGCACCTGGCCTCGGCTATTCAACTAGCTGCCATCACCATGACTGCAGTACTATCAGCGCTCTAAGTTACTCCAGTATTATAAAGAGAGGATTTAAATTGGCACTGTAAAACCAGAACACATTAGAGTTAAAAAATGTAGTTGAGTAGGTAGCAGAGTAAAGCGCACCCAAAACTTGAGTGTTCGAAAATTGGCAAATGAAGAGAGTACATTATACATATAAGTATGTATACCATAGGAAAACGTAGTCGATCTACAGCTACTAGTTATTTAGAATATTTAATAATCAGTGTTCTTATGAGTCTCTTCAATAAAGAAAACTTTTATAGTTAAAATTAAACGTCGTAAGCTGAATACATATCTTGAATGTGCCTCTATGTTTCTATTTGTTTACATTTATCTAGATATTGCCAAATTATATACTCAAAAACGTGGTAAGGATTAATTAATGCATATCACTCAATTGGGCTGTAATCTATGCTAGTATAATTGTACAACTGCGATTATTAAAAAAATGTTACCCGTTTTGCTGTTCGTCTGAATGTCTGATAAATAATTGTTGCTTCAGTTAAATATTGTATCTATATAGATCAGAGAGTTGTTATATTCTATATAGATCATTATATTAAAATATCAATGTCAATTATACGCTCTAGAAAAATCACAAAATAGGTAGAAATAGCTGCAATCGAGGCCCCACATTTATCCTTTTTTACCGTCCCTCAATCCTACCAAAAACGCCTATCAATCCACGTTGTATTTTAATAAATTAGTAGATAGTAACATATATGTACTGCTTATAGTACATTGGAATATTTTCCAATGAAATCGTAGCGTAATATCCTACTTAGGGACTGTCATCTTTGAATCAATAAACGCATCTTATGACTACACATATCAATACGCATTTATACATTTTTACACTTTGCTACATCTAGATGTATAATGTTAAATTAAATATATTTGTATTGGGCCTTTTGTCGTATTATGCTCTTCACTGTACGTATGTGTAATTGCTAAAATGTCGTATACACTTATTAGAGCACTTATTAAGGGAATTTAAATTTTCTTTACTTCAGACTATAGGGTGATTGTAATTTCAAAAGACGAATTATCATCTATTTTTTCTATGATGTTTTCGGCTTATTAGATGTTGAATATATACCAGAATACGACTTCATCTCGACTCTCGAGCTTATGAACATATCAAAATCTAAATAAGTGTTAGAAAATGCACAACTTGCCATATTAGAATTGCTTTAAAATGTAGTTTAAAGTGTAAGATAATGAAAGTGCGAAATCGAATATATATAAGATTGGGATTTATATATCTATTATAAACGGGGAGACATATCAAAAGAAATGTGATAATAATTAATGTATAGCGATTATATGCTCCGCTTTCCCATTGTTATGGGTAGGTGTCCTGTAGCAAGTAGTAATAGCCTCAGACCTAATTTGATAGTTCGTTGTGCAAGAAACTATACTATTGTAAACTCGACGTCTGTAGGCTGTGCCTGTCTTGCAATTCGAAAGTAAAAAGCTTTACGTGGGTTAAAATTATGATTTAATTAGTCCTAGGCTTTAATTAAATATTATTGTAGGTATGTTAACTTCAATTAATTTCCCATTCAGTTGTTTCCGTTTCGCACTTCTTCTAGAAACGTTGTTTGATGTTTGAATAGTGGGTTTCGAAGCTTTATTATATTAAATTAGATTATTTGGTGTATTATTAGGAGATTTAATTGAATATTAAAAGAAATCAACGGTGTCAGCTTTATAAAATTATAATCGTGCATAGCTTTAAAGTTGTAATTTGTTTTGTGGTTTTTATAATGAAAGGTTGTTGAATATAATTGCTATTTCGGAATTACCAAAAATGCCACATAAGTGGTAGTGTACTCCTAGTCAGATTCTCTTCTATATAAAAAAAAAACAAATGTAGTTTAGCAAATTTATAGCAGACTTCCAAAATATTAATGAGCGGAAAATAAGCGATATGGAGAGTACTCGTAATTACGAAGGCCTAGTGTTATGTATTTAACGTGTATGAATATCTTTTTATATTTTGATACGGATGCGAGGTGACATAAATTACAAGTCTCTTAGCAAATTTTTAAAGATGTCTTTAATCAAAGTTTGATTGCGTTTTCTGGAACTGGTATTCTGGAATCGATATTTTTGAAAAATATGTACGACAATATACCGGTTTGTTCGAGTATTGGTTTATCCGTGCATTGATTTCGCTTTAGATGGCATACAGTTTAGTTACCAAGCACTTGTTTGTAAATACCAAAAAAAAATATATTTTATGAATTTAGACATTGTTTTAAAGTAACAGAATATTATTTTTAGGTTAGCGGAATCTCTGTATTTGACATTTCATTAATCCGTACGAAATAAATTTTATTTCAATAAAAAATATTTGTTTAATTTAACTTCCCTCCCCCCCCCTCTCCTCCCCCGATCCCCATCCCATTACCAACGAGGAGGGAAAGTATTGTGAACGGGAAAAAAAATCGATGTTATGACGGTAATTTCCACTTTGAGCCCCTCCGAAACGATTGAGACCATTTGCATATGGAAGTCTTTTTCTGTGTCTGTCTGTGTGTCTGTGTGTATTCCTCCACGATAGCGCCCAAACGCCTAATCCTAATAAGCTGCAATTTGGCATGCATACATCATTTGGTCATGGCAAGTATTGAAAAGTTGTGGTTGATATCGGTCCACTGTGCGAGGGGGGGGGGGGGGGTCATATTTCACTCCCGAAATATTGTCATATTTCATATTGAAATATTGTCATATTGAAATATGTCACTAGTCATATTTCAATCCCGAAATATTGGATTTATAGACTAGAAATTTAGCTTTGTTGGGCCGAAATCACATTGAATTTTTTCCGGTCAGTATATTTGCGTAAACGCTTGAATCGAACTTGCTTAATGCGTTGTTCTCTCACTCTACGCGCTCGTAACCGTCTATAATTTCATCAGGTCAACTTTCTTTCCAAAGGTACATCACGCTCAAAATCCCTTCATAAGTCTACTTAGCTACTTGGCTTTGACTACTTGGCCTTGGCCTGGATTACTTGCCGGGAAAGTTTTGGGGTTATACAACCGATTTTTAAATATCGTAGCCTGGAAAACTTCAACTAACCTTTCGTTTCGATGTATACATTAACAATGTTTTTGCTTTATGCTAGTCATCTCCTTGAAATATCCCTTTTTAATTAAATACATTTTAGTCGCTGAATATTAATTTCTTCGGCACAGATTTTCAATATTCCCCTAGAGCGATTAATCTCAGACGTTGATGACTCACTTAAAATATAATATTCCTCTCAGTTTTTAGGAGCTGTACTTTAAGGGTTAAATATAATTATAATAATGTTGAATGTAATCTACCCATTTATTGTTCGTAAGCATAAGTTTTTATTATTACTATATTATCCAGGAAAGTGTAAATAGATCACTGTCTCAATTTTACTCTTCTTTACTTATCTCTGGTATAATTATTTATAAACAAGGTAAAAACATATTTACCGCATGAATTTTGTAGAGCTTGACATTTAGGCGATATGCAACCGAAGTTGTCCAGAATAGACTAAGCGGTTGCAACGTTGCGATAAACAAAGGCGGTTACAACATCGCGGAAGCGTCGGGCGCAACAAACGTCACGTGGTAAATTTAAATATCATAAATCGACAGAATCAACCTGATTAAGTACAGAATGAAGAGGGGGGCCAGCCAGAGTGAAAGGGTTCAGAGAGGTAGGGTTCAGATAAGATGCTGCTGGGTAGAACACTTAATTATACGGAAATCGCAAATCGGTATATCTGTACCGACAATATATCAGAAACTTCACGACCATTTTTTTTTTAATACTTTATTCATTTATTTTTTTGTACATTTAGCCCCATTGTTATCAATGTTATAAGTAACTCGGAAAAATTGACCACCGAAATGCAGCTAATGCTCAGTGCCCACCTAACTAGTACTTAAATGTCCCGTATCTAGGCGGGTCAGAGTAAATAATTGAAATAAGTGAAACAACTTACATATCAATTAGCCTAATTAAAGTTAAAAAAACTTTTTTTTTATATTCAATGAATGTTTTTAATTTAGATTGAATAATAATTAGAATAAATAATTAGAATAATAATTAGAATAAATAAATAACACTATAATACAAATCAAAATACTAAATTTGTAAGAATAATACAATGTAGGTAATACAATATGGCAAATACACATATACGTAAATACGATTTTATTAAATAATAAATGCTATATGATATAAACATATTTATAATTCAATAAAATATATAAATACAATTTTAAAAGCAGTGCCTAAAAATATATGGAATAATATAAATAAAAATGTGATACTATTAATATATGCATAATAATTTATATAAATATACAATATTATTTTTTAATTAACCGTTATACATACGCTTTACAAACCAAGTTTTCAGATTTGACCTCCCTAATTCAAATAAAAATTTATTAATTTTATCTTTAAAGTCTTGATTGTTCTTTATGTGTTTCCATTTTTCCTCTATGTCATTGTATAATTTGGGACCATTGAAAAAAGCTTGTCGTTGTGCAAATGTTGTTTGCACTCGAATTAGAATTAAATTACATACAAAATTAGTTCATGCCAATGCCAATATTTCAAAAGCTGATGAGATATGTCCCCTATTTTGGTCCGAAAAAGCGGCCATTTAAACATTCCAAAAAATCGTAAATCCATTAATACTGGTCGTAGAATATATAAATACAAAGGAATTAGAGTTATGAGGATACTGCCTATAACTAGACTCATTGCAATGATAATAATTTACATTCTTCCAAAAGAAGTACTGAAGACTGCGAGAATATGCAATCGGCTTAAAATCGACTTTTGGCGTATTGCATATGTAACAGCGTAACAGCAAAATCTTATTCCCGAGTAATATAAGAAAAACCAGTTAGGATTATTATATCAATGCAGTTGGTGATACCATACAAGAAAGCACTTTCTTCGCGACCTTGGTGTACAGTGTGTACTTATTATTACCCTGACATCAAACTTCTAGGTGATAGTCACTGTCGACAGGCAGCTGAGATGTCCAAACCCTTGTCGGGCACCAGAGGCGCACTAATGCTGTTCAACAGCTATGACCGCAGCATTCTGAAATTCGCGTGTCACATTTGGTCTCCGCAATATAGCGTGCACAAAGTTCAAGTTCAAGTTGTTTATTTTCAAAAATCTTTACAGATTGTAGAAACATACTAAAATAACAGGTAATAATAATTGAAAGCATGAGAAATAACTTAAATTAAAAGAATAAGAAATAAAATTAGTGTAATTTAAACGATTAAAATTTAAATTAAAATATCATTTAAAAATATCAAATCACAATAATAATAAGATTTAGTCGCATTCACTTAAAACAAATAAAATTTTAAAAATGTAAAATTTAGAAAAGGAATTACAATTTATAATCATATCATTTAAAATCGTTACATTGTATGTAACGATTTTAAATGATATGATTATCATCGGCGATTGGGGAGGGGGTCGCCCTCGCAGGCAATACGCTGCTGTCGGTGCCGCTGGATCTCGTACTCCATTCACGATTCGCTTCCATTCTTGACGATTTTTGCCACGTCTCGAGCATCCCTAACCGATAATCGTTGATTTTTAAGGTCGTCTTTGATGTTATTTAGCTAGGTTTTCTTCGGTGCCGATCGCTGAATTCTCCATTCTGTCGGACGGTCTCGCCAAAGAAGTTTACGTGGCAAGCGATTATCGTTCATTCGGCAAACATGGCCGAACCATCGTAGTCGACGTTTTTGTACTTCTTCTTCGATCGTTGTTACTAGATCGCATCTTTCTTACTGTTTTTCTTACATCTTTGTTACTGGATAGCCCATACCTAGTTTCAAGCGTCGCTCTGAAGGTGCCGAAGATGCGTTCTATGCAGTTATTCTAGCCAATTATAATTACACGCGCAACTCAATACTTAATCGATTGCCACGTACGTATAATAATAAATTAACATAGCATGACATTTATAGTAGTAACAAATTTAGTTTCAAATGTACAGTGCCATCCGTCCTTGAAGCAGCAGCGACAACTGTCACTGAAACTAATTATTAAGTTATACATAATATGTATGTATGAATATAAATTATAAAACGAGATTATTTGTCATTTTTTGGTTAAGAGAGGGCGAATCCTTGTCATGTGGACTGGACTATGGGTTTCGAGTCGTTTCTGCAAAGTTACATTAACCGTCTACATACGTGTAGAGGACCAACGTCAGGTTCCGCGCGGTAAAAGTCCATTTTCTTTCAACCAAAAAAAATATATTTATGAATGTATTTTTTTTACCTATACCATTATAATAATATATTTATTTCGCTATGCATAAATCTAAATATATATACTGCTGTATAAATAGTTATACATTTATACTGTTGTAAAATTTATACAGTTGTATAAATTTGTACAGTTGTATAAATGTCTACTATACAGGTGAATTTTTAATTAGTGGCATCCTTAATAAAGTGTGTGAATCAATACGAACAAATAAGCAATTTTTGATTAAAAAAAGATTTTTAATATAGACGACGGTTGTCGTCTCTATTGAATTTCGGCGTTATTCTATTTCAGTGGCTTGCCGGATCATTCGGAGAAAGTAAAATAGTTCTTTTGATAACATAATGGAAATAAGAAAATACAATATGTGTTCGCAGATCGCCGATTTTTCTCACTGAACATTGTTGACAGCTATGATGTGTTCCATTAATCGAGTGGCTATGGGCAGTGTCGTTTGTCCAACGTATGCTAAACTGCAGCTACATTCAATTGTATACATACCCGGGGTTTCCATTTGTATTACATCCTTTACAGACCTCAGAGATCGGAGTCGGTTTGAATATCGTTTTTACATCGAATTTATCTAGTATCTCAGCTATTCGATCTGTCGCGCCCTTGACGTCTGGTAAGAATGCCCATGATCTGCTCGGTTTCTGAGTTTAGTCTGAATTGGATCTTGTCTATATCTCTTAATATTTTCCATTACCATTTTTCTCAGAACATCATTGACATGCTCCATCTCCTGCGGAAAATGCTCAGCATCGCAAATGCTCAGATTTTTATGCTTGATGCAAGAGCGACGTTTGCAATGAATGTATATGGTAAGGATGACGGTGTAGACTGGAATGCAACAATCTGTCCGTATTTGTGTTTAAATATATGTCCGTATGTATGTGTTCGTCGGCCTAAAACCCCACATGTATGAATTGCGTTAGTACTACGCAACAATAACAAACATCTAAAGTTCAACCAACATCACAATTTCCCCAGCTGTAAACATATTGAGTCACATTCCGGGGGTTTAGACCACTTCATTAGGGTATCAAATGCGATTAAAAACGCTGTGTTTGACTCGAAACGTTTCCTACCTTTTAATAACAAAGAGCAAAAAGAAGGCTTTATTAGTCGACGAAACAAAGCACTCATTTAGCATGTAAAGTGGACTCGTAAAAGCCACCTAAATTTGCAGTTAAATACGGAGCCTTAATATATAATTTTATTGCGATGGGTAAGTCCGGGAGGTCCTAGGGGACGATAAATACGCGACAGAACCGCCTGTGTAGGTCCTGCCGACGCCGACCCCTTATAATCCTACGAGATGACCTCCGCCCCTACCTGTGCGGGATAATTGGCCGTTCCGCCCAAAAGGAATCGTTTAGTGCCGAAATATCCTTAATATCTGCAATTGCCATTCATACCGCTATGTATTAATCGTATCCGGTGACGAGAAGGGTTATTATTTAGTATCTAAAGTAGTACGGTATCCCATAATCGAGTAGAAAAAGTGCTATTTTTATTTCCGCTGTATATTATGACATATAGTAGCGCGACAGTCTGGTAACTACTTATAGAATACTATTTTTTTATTTGTCTTTCTAATTTCCTCTAAAAAAGAATCTATGCGTCCTGAAAATCATACTTTACCGTGTATGCTATCATGAGGATGTATTCTATTTATGTACATATATCATACCACTGTGTGTAAATAAGTAAATATATTAAAAGGAATTAAAAACACGACAGCCGTTACAAAAATTGAACTGCTGTATTTATACAGCAGTTCAACCGACGTATACGCAAATTATTATTTTGACAACTCGACTAAACAAATATTATCGCGAAAACAACATAACGATGTACCAAATGCGTGCCAAAACTACCTTCCGAGAGGACAGCCGTATCCCATTCAGCATCAACAAAGTGAATATTATCACCGAGGCCAATATTTTAACACTAGAGAAGAGGGAGACGACAGTGTTCTCAGCTTGCACAACTTACATACATATTATGGAAACCGAAATTTCTATAAGCGCATTCGACGAAATCGTTCCCCGATGACAACATGAAAAATAAGAACCCGTTGAAAAGAGACAGATATAACGGCAAAACTACACACAACAACATTTTCATCGTAAACTACAACATACAGCGTTTAAAAGCAAATAATAAACTGGAAGATCAAGAATTATATTTTCGAGAAATGCGTATGTATGTAAATATAAAATGTTTTACTGAGCACTGGGCTACAAACAATAATGAAGTACAAATACAAATGAATAATGTTACTGTAGCTAGCTTATATAAAAGGAACACACATATTAGGGGAGGCACCTCTATTTTAATCAGGAATAATATTAAATACGAAGAAATACAAAACTTAGATAATATATAAATAGGATAGAAAACGAATTTACCGCGTGAAATTTGTAGCACCCGACGTTTCGGTGACGTTGCAGCCGCCGTTGTCTAGGGTAGTCTAGGGTAGTCTACCCTAGACAACGGCGGCTGCAACGTCACCGAAACGTCGGGTGCTACAAATTTCACGCGGTAAATTCGTTTTCTATCCTATTTATAATATCAAACAACCGCGATAGTCTTCGATTTTATATCAAGTGTTGGCGTCAAGACTTTCATTTAAAAATGACTGAACTGATCTCTTTTTTAGAAAATTTAAAAAAATTAAGAAAAATGATCTTGAAATTCCCACGCGTCACTTAAATAAGGGTTCGAAATAGCAGCGATACGCACTGTCATTCAACTTACTTTTGGGGCAGGCCTCATAATTTGCGAATTTTCTGGTTCCTTTATACGTATAAATTGGTCTCTTGACATCTTCATCGTACTATCCCGAACACCATATATACTGTGCCGATACATTGGCGAAGAAATCCATCAGACCAGGGGGCAGTGACCTTACCGCAGAAGCTCTGTTGGATCATGACATTTGCAAAGTCATTATTTGTTCATACTCGAGCATCATGACAAAGGCGGTATGATCGCAAAAAACCGACAGCAGAACAACGAAATTACCCTTTTAAAAAAGTTAGTTTATGAATTCGAAGTGTGAACCACCAAATAAACACAAGAAGGTATCTTACGTATTATATGTTTCATTTTACGAGTTTCACATTCCACAAGTGTATGCTGGTTCACCATACGGTTGAATTCATTTTTAATAAGGTAAGTAGATCATTTAAATAATCATCTGTACCAATTTTAAAAACTACGTGACTTATTTAGGCTAATTTGTCTATTTGTATCAGGGTAATAATTATAATAATATGTATGACAATTGGCCGTGCGGGATTGTTGTAGTTGTATCATAGAACATAATAGAATAGAATAACTTTATTACGTTATAAAAACATTACTAATTAAATATTAATTACACTGGTTTTATCAAAAAATACAATTTATGCACAAATGGCAGACTCATCGCTATAGCGATATGTTACAGTCAACCATTTGATAAATTCATTCGTAATTGTCACCGTATAATACACACAGAAGTAGTAAAGTTAAATTTAAAATAAACCTATACAAAAGTTATATGAATAACTTATGCTAAGGCTGCCCAAGGAAATAGAGTAGAGGAAAAGGAGAGGAAATAAAATAAAATAAAATAAAATAAAGGAGAGGAAAAGGTGAGGTATGTAGTTGGTTAGTGGCTATGTGGAAATAAATGTTCCTCAAAAGCTTTTTGAAAGTGCATGCCTCTGGCAGGGAGCTGATTCCATAAACGAGCAAAAGGGACCGCAAAAGACTGCTTGTAAACAGAAGAATGATGTAACGGAATGGCGAGTATGTTATCCCGGCTTGATCGAAGTGGAAGACCGTGGCCTCCCAAAGGGTGGCGAAGTGGGGTTATTGAGTAGGTATGTTGTCGAATAGCGACAACGTATGCAAATTTCTTCGGTCGCGAATAGGAGCCAGTGAAGTTAGCTAACCTGGTTGAACTTTCGCAAGTTAAAAACATACCTGAGTAATATATTTTGCAGACGCTCCAGCTTATTCAAAATGCATCTATACGGGGTGTTATTACAGCACGGGCTTTTTTTTTTCTGTGGGTGACAATCAAGACAGAAATGTATGGTAATATTTTTTTTATAATACCTACATTAAGTTGTTACGTAATTTATATATATAGATATGCAAATGTATATATGTCGATATGCAATTGGTACATGTGGAATTATATTAGGTTTGTATTTTTTAGTCTTACCAATTTCGCATTTAGTAGCTATTCTCAAAATAAAGTATAAAAATTGTCATTATTTTTTTTTACCACCAATCAAAGGTGGAGCGGTATAATTCAGTAATAAATGTGGTAACAAAAAATCGAACTTACTTCCGTAACAATGTTTCTATTTGATCCCGATTGTCCTGTTGAATTTCTTGGGAACTTGTTAAACCTTAAATGTAAAAGCCGTTTTATAAGGTAGCTATAATATAAATATGTAATATAGCCTAGGTATACAGTAATTAAATCCTATATGCCGCAATGAATGTAAATAAGTAGGGGGATGAGCCTTCTGTTCAATTTTGCACTGGGCCCGTTTTTTAGTGGCGCCACTTACACTACCCCATATTATTTGGCTTACCGTGCTTTTGAGTACTGATCTACACTATTCAATATAATTAGCATTTGTATTATAATTCTAGTGTTGTAATATAAATGAAAATAATAACTATATTTGAGCTATTGTATTTATAAGAAACGGATATCGTGAGTGAAATGAGAAATCAAATAATTAAATTAAAAAATCCACAATTTTTCATCAGATTTACATTTGCCGCCTGAAAAAGGTCTCAGGATAAGTAATTTAGTCCTGACGACGGAAACAACCGTTCGTATATAACAGTCAGTTTACTCGTAGCTTTTCCTCGAACGTGCAGTGACCAAGATGATCTGTCAGGCATTGTCAGGTAAAATAATACGCAGCTTAGTTATGAAATAATAAAATGAAATGAGTTACATCCTATGACCCCAAATTGATCTATAAGGGCTCTAATATCTACCTTATAGACCCAAATAACCATTTTAGATTCCTCGGCAGGAAAATCACCCATCAAGGAAAAGACGTCTGTACATTGTTATAGCTCTGTTTATTAGGGAGTGCTTGGTGTAATTAGAGTTGTATCTCTTTGTATAAAATATAGTATGCGCCGTCTCGAGTAATGCGAGGAGGAGCCAGAAGATATATATTTTCGACCTGATCTGCACTGTTAAAAACATTATTATTTAAATTGTATAGAAACATCATATCATAGGTTGTAAGCCTATCTTTGAGACTATCCAGTTTAAAAAGAGGTAATCTGTCCTTGTACGACTCAACAAATGTATTTACCCTTTAGCGCAAGTACCAAGCACAAGTACACCTTGCTTGTACAAATTGTATTAGCAGTTTTAGACAGTTGTTACCTGCAGTGTGCCGGGGCCTGCAGTGTTCCAGGCGGCCCTTGGGCTGTTGAGCGCGCCAGGCACGAGCTAAGTCCGCTCAACCGGCGATTTTTTGGGGAAACCTGAAAACGAACCTTTGCCAAGAAGCGGGGATACATGTTGAACTACTGTTATCTAACTATCGTACTAGAAACGACCCTTTGGCCACCCGAACCCGATTAAGGAGCTGGTAAATGGGCCATGCCCACTACAAATGTTTCGCTAACGAGAGGTACAAGCCGTAGGAATCGTATATGAAACCAGACTAGGGGCGGAGGAATCCATCCAAGCCCCACTGGGTCTTCCAGTGCCTTGCGGTTTGAAGTTGAACTCTGCCGGGCTCGTGGTGGAACTGGATGTTAGATTGTCTGGATGGTAGAAGTCGTTGCGACTTATTCCAGGATGACAAGATGACTCATTCCTAGGATGGCGGGCACGCTCGCAGCAATTGACGACCTTAAGCTGCTGGTTGCTGCGATGCGGTAGTTAAAGGATCTCCATAGAAATATTCTGTTCAAAATTGGTACTTCCGCACAGACCGCGGCGCCTTCGCCGTCCGCGCGACCGCTCGCTTCATCTAGGCAAAACTGAACCCGTATGAATTTAAACTTCACTACAGAGACTGTTACTTGCAGCGCTTGTCTTACCACCCGGAACGATGGGAGGGTGGTGGTAGCATTTGACAGCTGTGTCTGTTAGATCACTTGCATCCGACGGAAGTTTAACTGCTAACCTATACTAAAGTATTAACAATGCAACAAAATCAAGAATGTTTGATAAATCGTATAGAAATTTCGAAAGATTAATTTTCGAAAGACAATTTTCGAAATATTATTAATCTTTCGAAAATTGACATTGACCAGCCGACGACAGAAATTCTTAGCAGGGGATTAAATTATGTACCGACACCGAACCGTTTGCCTGTGGAAAGTATTATCGGAGGTGTTGAAGAAGTCATCTCTCGAAACAAGATCCCTGCGCCAGAGGCCGACTTACTGCGACAGGATGTGGCTGTCTTTGTACGCAAGGCCAAGCTCCCACAGTCGAACACCACAGCCGCCCAGAGAAAAAGCTTAAAATCTCTGCGGGATAATAAGGACGTAGTTGTGTTGCGGGCCGATAAAGGCAACGCAACTGTGATACTTGATACTGTGGACTACGAGCGAAAAATTGGGACGCTTTTAGAAGACGCCAACACTTACAAGAAGGTGAATTACGATCCCACGAGCAGAATTACCAGGCAAACGAGAGTTTTAATTGATAAATCTGTCGCTTCCCTCCCAGAAATAGCTTATCTCACTAAACCACGAAACCTACAGCCACCGAAATTATATGGCTTGCCTAAAATCCATAAGGATATGCACCATTGAGACCGATTGTAAGCCAAATCGACAGCCCCACATATCCTCTGTCAAAACACTTAGCTGGTGTCCTCCAACCGCTTAGGGGCAAAACGAAGTCTTACGTGAAAGACTCGCGACATTTCGTAAGCATTATTAAAAGCTTAAAACTGGCCGAAGACGAAATAATGGTGAGCTTTGACGTCGAATCTCTATTTACGAATTTGCCCATTTCGGAGTGTCTTACAGTGGTGAGAGATAAACTAAGGTCTCAGGACCTCCCTATTAGCTACGCCGACATGCTTCAACATTGCCTGACATCCTGCTACTTTCTATGGAGTGGCGATTATTACAAACAAATCGACGGAGTAGCAATGGGATGCCCTGTATCGCCGATAGTTAGCGACTTATATATGGAACATTTCGAGGAATTAGCCATAAAAACCTCCAAAATTAAGCCCAGTCTCTGGCTTCGCTATGTGGATGATACCTTCTGCATCCTAAAAGGCAACATTTAAACGGTGAATGAATTCCTGGGTCATCTAAACTCCATACACCCAAAAATCAGATTCACCTATGAAGTAGAGAAGGACGGCTCCCCACTATTTTTGGATGTCAAAGTGACGAGGAGAAGTGACAATACTCTCGGACATACGGTATATCGGAAGCCCACACATACGGACAGATATTTACATGCAAGCTCACACCATCATCCCTACCATCTACGTTCAGTGCAAACGTCCCTCGTGAATCGAGCACGCGATCTATGCGATGCTGAGCATTTTTCGAAGGAGATGGAACATGTCAATGATGTCCTTAGGAAAAATGGATACGGTAAATATCACGAGACACGCACACGATCTAATACAGACGAAACTCAGAAACCGAGCAGATCAAGAGCATTCTTACCATACGTCAAGGGCGTGACAGATCGAATAAGTAAGATGCTAAACAGATTCGATATAAAAACGATCTTCAAACCGACCCAAAATATAGCTCAATTTTTGAGGCCTGTAAAGGATGTAATACCACTGCAAACCCCGGGTGTATAAAGTCGAATGCAGTTGCGGTCTAGCCTACGTTGGACAAACGAAACGGCCCATAGCCACGCGACTGTCAGAACACATCAAAGCTGTTAAAAACGTTCAGCGAGAAAAATCGGCGATCTGCGAACATATATTGGATAGCGGAAGTAACCACTGGATGCAGTTTCAAAATCCCATTGTGCTATCCAAAGAACAATTCTACTTTCCTCGCATGATCCGGGAAGCCATTGAAATAAGAAGAACCCCGAACTATAACAGAGACGACGGTTACTACGTGGAACCCTCTTCTTAAAATGTTCCCGCCGCCGAACGCCAAACGCAAAGACGTAAAACAGGATACAGTGAGTGTTGTGTGCAAGACGGATTTTCAAAATTCCCGCGTTCCGAGCCCGGCCCCCCACCACCGTTATAACCTACGCAGTGGCGGAAGCGGTACGCGGCCTACCCGCAAAACAACGGATTGACAGCTCTTCAGTCTACCCTGGACAACGGCGGCTGCAACGTCACCGAAACGTCGGGTGCTACAAATTTCACGCGGTAAATTCGTTTTCTATCCTATTTATAATGTCAAACAACCGCGATAGTCTTCGATTTTATGTCGGTAAATTCGTTTTATTTTATTTATAATGCCAAACAAATGCGATAGTCTTCGATTTTATATTTATACCCATTTTTGAACAACAATAAGACTGTTTACTATACGGGGTGTTATTACTTTACGGGCATTTTGTTTGTGGGTGACAATACAACGAAGTAAACAACTTTTAATATAAAAAAAAATGTTTTTGTTAAATTGTTTTTATTACTTTATTTTTAAATAGTATGAAAAGCTATGATCACGGTGCGCTATCTAGCGGTTGGTAAAATGTCGCTGATATTGTTTATTTACTACTTATAACCTACCGCTAGATGGCGCAGCGCGCTCAAACGCTTCTCAACCCCTTATTTAACAGTCAACTTCTTAAAATTTTGAAATCTAAAAAAAAACAAAAAATATTTTTTTTCAAAATATTTCTTTTTTTTTTCCAAAAAAAATATTAAAACTTGCTTACCACGTTGTACTGATTCACCCACAGAAAAAAATGACCGTACAGTAATAACACCTCGTATTAAATTCTTTCAACTATCACATAATTTTATTGTATACTAATAATTACCTACTCTTAAATTGATTGTACTTGTATTAATATGATTAATTAGGTACTTAAATTGATTGTACAAAAATAATTACTCATAAACTATTCGGTACTTTGCTACAAGACCTAGCGGTACTTTGGTACTTTGCTACTATTCGGTACTTTGCTACCTAATATTTTAATATTGTACATTTTCATATAAAAATCTTAAAAATAAAAAAGAAGCAATCAATACAAGCAATACTCAGTCTCATATTCTCAGTGTAATCAGCTTTGTATTTAGTCTTCTTCCTACCTCATCGACTTTATCCACAGGAATTTCGGGACTTTAAGTGGATTTTCAGTTATTAAATCTGTACTATCGGCATATCGGCATTATTAACAATTCTGGTCATTATTAGGGCCTGAATACCAATTCCATGCATGTATATTATGTATGTTTACCAATCAAGTAGGTACCAATCAAATACCGACAAGTACCATTACCTTAAGAGAAATACTTAGTACTACGTATTAACCGTTCGGGGCGTACCTACTTCCCCTAAAGCGACAGCCAATTAAGTGGCGGGGAGTTTTCGCTTAATCAGCTCGTACGGCAGATTCACGTGCTGGATATTAATTGCAAACAAACACACGGATTATCTGCCCCTTTCACACTGTACCATGTGCTAATTATTATTCACGGTTGCTTACGGTGTACAAGGGTTTACTTGTGATGTAACACTCAAAGACTCCTGTATTCGAGTAAGTAGATCTGGTTGAAAGTTTAATCACGTTTCTAACAGGCCTAATATTATAAAATCGAAGACTATCGCGGTTGTTTGTCATTATAAATAGAATAGAATCGAATTTACAGCGTGAAATTTGTGGCACCCGACGTTTCGGTGACGTTGCAACCGCCGTTGTCACCGAACCGAAACGTCGGGTGTTAAAAAATTCACGCGGTAAATTCGTTTCTATCCTATGTATAAGGCTTAATATTAGCTGTTTATAGGTATGTTTAAATGTAAATTGCAACAAAGTGTGTCTAAAACATAAAAGTAACAGTTTGTTCTTTACTAATCACTAACTAATGTTAACTGCTTAGCAGTACCATCTGTGATATTGTCATTTTCAAGTTTCAGAACCTGATAAACCCGATTTAACTGCTAAGAAGAAACGAACCCCCGGTGACAAATCTTATGTGAATAAAAAGTAATAATTTAGTGATTATTGTGTGCTGATCTGCTTGGAATGGTATCTCTATCGCCAAACGGAGTTATTCCACCGTCCGCAGTTTAGCAGTAATTATACACAAAACTGTTACATTTATAGAGTAAGTAAAATTCGTAATACGCATCTCCGTGATATTGACGCATTCAACACGACATCTATCGTTTTTAAGAAATTAATGATTAATGACGGTAGTGACATTTATGTACCTAGTTGTAATTGCAATATAATAATAATAATAATATGTATTCATTTTCGTGAAATTACTTTTGTCCATGAATTTATTATTTTTTTGTGTAATGTATTGAAACATCTGTATGTTTATATGCAATAAAAAAAATAAAATAACGAAATTATTATATTGTCTTTTCCCGCCAATTATCAAATTTCGCATTAGTAATATAAATTTAAATACCGTTCTCCTTTGACCGAGTAAATAACGGATCTGTCACCCTCATTCTTTCCTGTTTCGCGCCAAATTTTAGATGAAGTCAGCTGCTTCCCCTATTCAATCCGACCGCGCATAACTCGTAATATCCCATAATAATATCACGCCGTTGCGTCTCCAAATAAAATAGTGCTGTAAAAACCTTTGTCAACCTGTACTGGAAGGAGACTACGAAGAGAAAGGAGCAACATTATATGTGAGTATCCACTTTGCTGATTTGGTGCTTATTTAAAAAGCTTATAACAAGTAAATATATCAAAAGGATTAAAAAACACGACTGCCGTTACAAAAATTAAACTACTATATTTATAAAAAAAAATATCGTTTCTTTAAATTAAATATTTGTGGTTCATGTATTTATCTATAAAGATACATATATATATTTAGAATGCACTCAATTAGACCTTTCATTTGACACTAAACACGATATATTTATGTTAATTTATTGACATTTGTACAACTATTTATTTGATATTTTGACAGTTAAGTTATCTACTTATAACACTCGTAATGATATAACGGTTCTAACAATACTATATATAAATACTTCTAAATTGCCTCTAGAAGCTATAGTGGGAAAAAGAAACGGAAAACATACGTAGATGAACCCTGAGCACAAAACACTCCTTTTTTTGCTGGGCAGTAGTATAAAAAGATACATTACACAAAATAAGGGTATACACTCGGTTTTCACGCCTGTCAGTCTCGACTGCTAGATTATCGACCGTTCTTAATTTAGCCATGAACGTGCACCAAAGTTGGTAAAAACCTATATCATAAGTAAAACCTAAGTCAACTGTTATATATCTGACCAAATCCCAGTCAATTGCGATTGGTGAGCAACAATTGTTTTCGTCGATTGATCTGTCTACATGCCTCCAGTTCCAAACGGCAACAATACCATCGAGTATTCGAGAGTTATAAAAAAAAACTTGGCCTAATTAATTGACCAAACTCTTTCATAGCAGGCGCAAACCAATGAACACAGTAGTCACATTTATTCAGGCTTTCATAGCCGGCGGAGGGCAAAAAAACTTATAAAGCCGCTATCGGTACAATAGTATATAGTCGATAGTCAGTAGTCTTTTATTTATCCAAAATTGCAAATACAGTTGGATATGTTATAATCCTAATTGTTTAAAACATAATAATTAAAATATAAATGTGACAAATTATTCGTTTTATTCTTAAATCAGTAAAAATAATACCAATAATAACCAAAAGTCAGACAAAATAAAAGATAGATGCTCAATAATGTCTACGTAATACGACAATAATTATAATGAATAATCAAATATTAGCAAATTATTATCACGAGTTTTATCTCGTATATGCATATATTTTAACATAAGAATAATATAGGTATCTTAGAGATATGCTATTATTTTGGATAATGAATAGGTACCTATATTAAAAATATTTTAATATTTTTCGAGGACGTCTGTCTTATAAATAACAAGTTTGATGAGCCAGTGTGTAAACTCTATATTCAAATATTTTTGGTTCTATATCTCGTATTATCATTGGAATGTTATTAAATAGTTTAAAGGTCAAATACACTAATGACTTTTGGATCATAGTCAAACAGACTTTGGGGTTATGTTGGCTTTGTTACGAGTGTTATGATCATGTACGTGCATGTTAAGCGCACACTTGTGTATGCTGTTTTTATGTTGTCTAAATAACTGAGAATATACGCTGATGCCATAGTAAGAATCACTGTTACGACCTATTCTGGCTTACGCCGATGTTTATACAAGAGAAATACTACAAAACGCACAGGCAAAACGTTTCGTATATACGACAAGTCCTATATTTTAGTTTTTCTTCCATACATTCAGTACATTACATCTATACTAATATTTTAAGGAAGTAATGTTTGTAAATTTGTAGGTTTGAATGTAGGAGGTAATCACCAAAACTACTCATCTGAATTCAAAAATTCTTTCACTAATGGAAAGTTGTAATGGAGTGGAGGCTATATATTATTGTGATAGATATTGGTTTTCAACACGGAATCACGATATTTGTAAAAAGTCGAAGCAAAATGAGTTGTTTTATCGATGTGCGCTGACGAAACTGTTTGATATATTATGTCAAAACAATATATGACTGAAATATCGGCTTCAAAAGGGATCTATAAATAATAAATTAATAGTTTAAAAACACTAAAAACACGCTTTTGGGCTATGATACGATATTCACATACACACGGCTATGATACGATATTCCATCATTGAATGCCAGTGCCTATCTTCCGGCTTCATCATCAGACCTTGAAACCTAATCGTGGTCAAAGTTCATTCTAAGACTTTTCTAACAAGTCCAAACACAGCTATGATACGATGTTCCAGTTCATATCTTCCGACTCCATCATCAGATCAGTTCGACAGTACCATAATTGTCATCAGAACTACATACAGCTGCCAATTTTCATGACGCTACGATCCTTGGAAGATGGTTAAATTAGTTACCTTAGATTCCATTACGTAGTTACATACAGGTCGACCTAATAAAAGCGTGTTAAAAAGTTGCCCACGACATATATCCAACTTTTATATTTAAGCTACAATAACTGCTTTTATGTCTCAAAAAAATAAGAAAAATAAGTAGGCAGTGTTTGTTGAAGACATTAGCAATAAAATAAGAATCCTTATCAAAATAAATTAATCCATTATAACGGCTGTTAAATTAATAGAAATTAGCCATTTACTGTAAGTTTTTAAGTGTTATAGTTATAAAGATATTATAAAATTAGTAACGCGTGCAAGAACCTTGAAATAATTAGCGGGTGGCGGAGGCTGCTGGCCCAGCAAGGTCAGCGTTCAGTGAAAGGCGGCGCGGGGGGCAAGGAACAAAATGCGTACGTCTACGAGATTAGTAGTGTACTTATGAGGTGGCAGGGGGACTTGCACTATATATCTAAAGGTCGCATCTAAAAAGGCAAATAAACGCTACCCCACTTAAATTAATAAATTAATTCGAAACTTTACGCGAAGCGAAGCCGCGGGCAACAGCTAGTCCTATATAAAGATGTACTTTCATTAAAAGTTATTGATTACCGAGCATCCGCTAAAATACAATTTCCACATAATGTAAAATATCTCGACGCTGTAGTAACACTCGATTGTGACTAATTATATGACAACTTATTAATAAAAACAACGACCTCAGAACATGTGAAATTGTGTTGCAATGAATTGCTATATTAATGTACTCATGTATTGCATCGGTAAGGCTCACGCTTGGAATATACTGAATTGGAAGGTTATTGGAAATAGCACAAATTGAGGAAGCATTAACGGTGTCAATAGACATTTGTTTATACGCACAACTCACGACTGTTGGCTTTGCCCCAATGTCATTACTTTAAAAGCAGCTTAACTCGTGAGGAAGTATAGAACAAGCGGATGATCAAGCGGAAAAGTCGGTGAAGGATGGCCGAGAAAAACGTGAATTGGAAATTGCGATAAACGATTAGCAGTTTTTTTGAACCGGACCATATCAAAAACTGCGATATATCTATACTTCTATACTAATATTATAAAGAGGTAAAGTTTGTGACGTTGTAGGAAGTAGTCTCTGGATCTACTGAACCGATTTTGAAAATTCTTTTACCTATAGAAAGCCACGTTATTTGTGAGTATCATCCGAAAAATTAAAGGAGTTTTTCGTGGTGGTCGGATTTCCAAAGTAAGTCGAAAAAAACGGTCGAACGAAAACGTTTCTAACGAACGCTGCCTTAACGATGAGAGATATATGATTAAGTTCTAGGGAAAAGTTGTAGAGCTTGATAATGCATACAAAAAAGTCAGCGACAAGTAAGTTGTATTTTATATATAAAAAAAAAACAATTGTTAGGTCATGTTTTTTGGTCATATTATCAACAATTATGAATTATTATCAAAATAAGTAAATTTATAGTCTCAAGTGGTTAAAACAAAAGACTTTTTTCTTTTACTGCATATATAGTTAAAGAGATAATACGATATAGGTATGGAACCGCGACCGTGTTGTCTATCTATACTAATATTATAAAGAGGTAAAGTTTGTGACGTTGTAGGAAGTAATCTCTGGATATACTGAACCGATTGTTTCATGTTTATTGGTCATATTATCAACAATTATGAATTATTATCAAAATAAGTTAATTTTATCGTCTCAAATGTTTAAAACAAAAGACTTTTCCCTTTTACTGCATATAATTTCACTTTTACTGCATAAATGGTTAAAGAGATAAGACACTCACAAATAAGACACTCACAAGAAGATCCTCACAAATAACGGTAATATAGTCAAATTGGCATGCAAATACATACATACATATGCAGTAAAAATATAACCCTTCTTTTGGCAGTCAGGAAATATATCATAGCACTCAGTACTAACCAAACCACACACATAATTTCATCACAAGTAAAAAGTTTTACCGCCCAACGAAGTGGGCACGGGTCAGCACGGGTCCTAAGAAAAACAATATTATCATTCTCTTGAGGGGCCCGCTTTGGCCCCCTTCGTCCATAGGCCACTTGACTTTGTGCTGCCCTAACACAAGTGATTAGGATATGTAGGGGGGAGCCCCTATATATCCTAATCACTTGTATTTATTTACCTGTGCCTTTTATAAGCAATGAACAATTTTGCTTATTTAAGTGGGTTTGTAGGCATTGAAAAGCCAAGTGAATGAGTTGATTATGATATAATAAAAGTGTAATAAACAAGAATTACGGTATTTGATATTGGCGAAATCATATATAATAACGTCATCGTGTACGGTGTTCATAATTTTAGATAGAAAACCATACCCACGAGTGACTTGCTTGAGTTATTACATTCATACGAACTTGACGGCTTCTACTATACCAAAGCAAGGGCCCTCTAAAATCTGTCGCCCCCTGAAGTCTACCGCCCCTAGACTGCAGCCTATACGGCCTATTGACAAATCCAGTACGGATGATAATAAATTAGTTATCATATATTAAAATTACAAATTATGACATACAAAAGTTTAGCAGAAACATGAAGATGTTGCAGACGGAAGAGGAAGCTATTGCCGTCATTCCATTAAGGTGTAAATATCCAAATTAAATAGAGTACACTATTACATTTCTGGGCTGCCTACGCAAATTTGTTTTTATTCCAGGTATTTAAAGTACCTCGGAGCTGATTTAAGAATATCAGAACTATATCTTCGGATTATGTCTCAGAGTCAAGATATGAATGGTGTGGTAAGCTTTAAATTTTTTTGAAATATGTCAACAAAATGTCATGGTTGGTATAAGAGCAGCCGAACTTTCACAGAATACAGCGAGCTAAACTTCTAGAAATAGTTGCATCTCAGAAAATCTGTAGTTATTTTCGCGATACTCAAGAGCCGCGAAATGACGACAATGAACACGTATAAATGTCGATTTGTTCAGCATTCAGAAAAAAATGCCGTTGCCCTTCACAAACATCCAAGATAAATATTTTCGGATACAATTATGACTTCATAACTTTGGGACACATAACATAAAAGAAAATACTGCAACCATGCATTTGTATACGGAGAAATATGGACGCGAAAGGCCTACAGAGATCATTACTGCTCTTCATGACTATATTTATTTATTTTTGTTTTTGTTTTTGATCATGACAAACAACCTCAACACTCATTTAAAAATATTCAGCAGCTAAACTTGTGATGAAGTATATATCAAGCAGATGATCAAATGGAAAAGTCGGTGAAGGATGGCCAAGAAAAACGTAAATTAGAAATTGCAATGAACATTTGGCAGTTTTTTTAACCGGACGATATCTAAACTCCAAGTCGGATGTGGTAACCTATAATATTACTGATAATTTATTGATTCAATTGATTTATTCATCAATTAAATTTACAAATAATGACTGATCGATAATCGCTCGTATTTTAGAATGAAGTGAATGCAAATAATTTAAATGAATGGAAATTGCACAGCGTAATACTAATAACACAAACAGTTCGTGCGCCATGGAGACTGTGGAGTGTGATGTGGATAAAACTATTATTAAAAGAATATTAATAAATGAAAATGCATAGCAGAATGCGTGACGTATTAAAAAATAGAGACTGGTGTTAACGGTCATTGTTATAACACTTGCAATCGCGAAGTAAAAATTCAGCTGCTACTTACGCCGGCGACATTTTCGCGCGTAAATTCGGTGCAAGTCAATGACCTTGAGTAAAACGACTATAACTTGTAAACCACTATACGGATCATAATAAGAATAACTGAAAAATGATCGCATTGAAATTTGACATATAAAACAATAAAACTTTATATCGTAAAACAATTAAGATAATAATGAATAAATATTACAAACATTTATTATTATAATAATAATAAATATTGGCTAACCAAAATTGATTAGCTCAAGTCTTAGCATTTGTAAGCGTCAAACCAAGAATGGTTAACTCAAGTAGGAGGGGATAAGGATGTGCCGCATGTAGCAAACAGATATATAATCAAAAAGTTCAACCACAGATAAAGCCATAATTTGTTTTCCAGTTTCAATCCATATTACCGCATTCGCATCAAGATTGTTATATTAAAATAGACATTTAATAGGCGACTTTCCGAAAAAAAAAACAAAAAAGGCTCATTAACACGTTTTTATTAAATCGACTTGTATGTAACTAACTATGTAATTGAATCTAAGGTAACTAATTTAACCATCTTCCAAGGATCGTAGCGTCATGAAAATTGGCAGCTGTATGTAGACAATACAATAATATAATTCTGATGACAATACAATAATATGGTACTGTCGAACTGATTTGATGATGGAGTTAGAAGATATGAACTGGAACTTCATGATGGAACATAGCTGTGTTTGGACTTGTTAGAAAAGTCTTGGAATGAACTTTGACCACGATTAGGTTTCAAGGTCTGATGATGAAGCCGGAAGATAGGCACTGGCATTCCATGTTGGAATATCGTATCACAGCCGTGTTTGGTCTTGTTAGAAAAGTCTTGTAATGAACTTTGACCATGATTAAGTTTCAAGGTCTGATGATGAAGGCGGATTTTTTGGTTTTTACTTGCATTTATAAAAGCGTGTTTTTAGTGTTTTTTTTAAACTAATAATTTATTTTTTAAATATGACCCTCTTTGCTTAACTCTATTAATTATCAGTATCAAAGAAGTGCTTGTATTTCTGTATTACTTTCCTGGCAAGGAAAGTATTGTGGCCTCACTTCTATGTGTTTGTGTCTGTCTGTCAGTCTGTATTCCTCCACGATAGCGCCCAAACGCTTTGATCGATTGAGCTGAATTTTGGTATGCATGCATCATTTGGTCATCGCAAGAGTTGAAAAAGTTGTGGTTCAAATCGGTCCACCAGGGTGCGCGCTATTCATACTTTAATCGCGAAATATTAGGCATAGAGACTTGAAATTCGGTACACAGATGCCTCGTCGGACCGAAATCATGTTGCGAAATTTTGGTTGGACAATCTCGTATACGAGCGACATAAAAAAAAATACCGCCGTATTTAAGAAAATACTAGGTACGTAATTTTTGGAAAAATACCATTTTAATACTACGGAAATACTACACAAACATGCTGCGATCGAATGGTAGTTACATTTGAATGGTGAGTATTTTTCCGAAGGTATCGCGCAATTCCTTTTTCGTTTCGGCCGGAAATGTTTTTCTTCTTCCGATGTTCTTCTTCCGCGAGTTCCTATCCCGACTGATCTAAAGTTCTTTAACTTAAGGATAGACCAAGTACTCAGGATGCATAGTTTCAGACTAAAATATTCTTTTTCTTCGGTGAGATCCTCTCCCGCCTTATCTAAAGTGTTTTTAAAGATATCTAAGTATTCAGGATGTATAGTTACGGGTTGAGGAAGGGGTGGGTTGATTGGGGGAACGGGGAATTATTGAGGATTCCTCAACAACATGTTTTGCATTGTATACCCTTCATTTTTGTATTTGCACCACATTTCTGATAGCTCCATTGTCTGTATTTTTCTGGCTCGAATGCTCCAACTTTTCACGCTGTAAAGGAGTATAAGGGGAATTGAACGAGTGTTTATTTATTTATTTATTTATTTAATTAATTTAACAATTCATTTACAAGTGCACAAGTATCACTAATAATCATATCAATAAAAAAAATTATATATAATTAAAATTAAAATTAAAGTTAAACACGGCCGATATGAGCATTAGCATTTAAGTACTGCTGCTGCCCAACTAAGTGCCAGGACTTGTTCCAGGGCAGCTAGCTCTCTAGATTTTATATCACATATATTCGGCAATGAATAAAAAAAAAATATAAAAAGGAAAAGAAGTATATATATATTCCCGTCACCATTACAAATTATAACTAATAATCACTAATTAATGATCACAATAGGAAATAGAACACAAAAATAAATAATCGTGTTAATAAAATAAAAATAAAATAAAATGTCAAATGATATCAAACAATAGTCACCAAAATTTATGAATAAGTAATAGTAATAAATAAAAATAAAAAAAGTCAAAGAAAATAATATGCTCGGTTCTTCCAGATCAGATTATAAAATCATAAAAATAATAATATTATTGTAGCATAGTAGGTAGCATAGCACGGTAGGCATAGGTAGGTAGCATAGCATGGTAGCATGGTAGGCAGGTAGCATAGTTAATTTTGGCTATATTTTTTGTCAACTTGTCCAGTTAGTTTTTTAAAAACATTCACAGTTCCTACATTCATAACACTGTCCGACATTACATTACACTAAACTGTTTCATGAATCGACCCCTCTGTTGCCCAAGAAAAAGTTTATTGACTTTAAAAGTTTTAGACTAAATGTAGCATTGTCTGAAAGTGGTGAAATAAAACAAATATTCTAATATGATGCTAGGTTGTGCATTGTACCATATTATTTGTTGCTTTCATGTAAGGTTTTACCATTGTTCCTTATTAAATTCCAAAACCTTATTGCTTTTTAAATACCTCACCTGAATGTCGTAAAATTATACCTAAATACTGTAGCATATTTATATACCTTACCAATTTACCTTAAAAAACAGTTTGATTTATTACTATTATAATAGTTGTGTAAATTCACTGTGGGTAGATTTTCTTGCCGAGCGCTCGATACTACGACGAACAGCATTCTTCACCTCCGTTGACATGCGTTTTTGCCGTTGTATACATATTTCTGCACGAAATAAATTGACGCCATGGATTCGGATATTACCATTATTAAAAATAAACTTCTCGAGATTTCGGATATAATGGTATTGTTTCAGAACCAATTGCGATAATATGTCGACTCTAACGCTGCAAACCATCGCGCGATTGTATCGCAGGAGGGTATCGATATAAAAATTAGGTGTTAAAACATACTTATTTTCAATTTTGGGTTTGCGAACGGCGAGAGATATAATGCTCAACAGGTTGCGATTTCGTCTACAAACATTTGCAACTAAATTAGAACGATAATGCTACGGAATTATCGTCTTATTATGGTAGTAATGGTCTACCAGATTTCCCAGTCTAAGCAGCGATTGTCCCTCATCCACACTCGTTGAACTGCTAACCCTCGGCATGAATAGGGCTGCCATATTTTTCTAATGTTTTATCGTGACCCTATGGAACTGGGAATAAAAACAAGTAAACTTATTAAAAACAATAAAAACCACGACTGCCTTTGCATAAACTGGGATCGGTTCGGTGAAGTCCTCTGCGTGAACCTCGAGGGTTTTCCATCCCCCCCCCCAGTAGTATCGCAGAGAACTTATGCTCCGCACTTAATGCGGCCATTTTTTCTTCCTGTGAAGCTGTGGTAGGGCGGAGGAAACCCCGCGGTGGCTTCGCGGCCCCGTGGTGGTCCTCTGATCTCTCCGAGCTAAGGAAAAGCTACAAACGCGCATACGGAAAAATGGGAGTGGCCCGTAGGAGTTCGGCCCCTCCTGAGCACGTGGAGGCACTTAAAGAGAACCTGACTTCGGCTCGTAGGGTCTACCATGCCGCCATTAGGCATGCCAAGACGGAGTCGTGGAGGCGGTGGGTTACCGAGATAGGTAACGCCAATCCGTGGGACATGAAGAAGGCAATCCACAAAAACACCAAAAGCGCTGATGATTTTCTCTCGAACATCGTGGATGGCAACTCTGCCCCCACCCTCGATACTGAGGGGTCGCTTTCGGCGCTCCTGAATATACTCTGTCCCTCGGATCAGCCCGCCCGGGATGATTTTCATAATGCGCAGATTAGGCGGCTTTCTGTCGTCGACTCGCGCGTTCCCGATGTCTCGGATGTAACTTCGGAGGAACTTGATCGGATCATAGGCTCTATGCCGACCCGTAAGGCGCCAGGGATCGATCTCTTCACGGCGAGCATCATCAAGCGCGTCTGGAAGTTCGCCAGATGGGAGGTGACTGTTCTAATGCAGAAATGCATTAACGACGGCTACTTTCCCACCTGTTGGAAGGTTGGTCTCCTGCGTGTAATTCCCAAGGATAACGACAAACCTCGGTCGGATCCGAAAGCTTACAGGCCCATCACACTTCTGCCCATTTTAGGCAAAGTGCTCGAGGTGCTCGTGCGCGATCGGCTTGATGCGACTCTCTCACCTCAGAGCGACCGGCAGTTTGGCTTTACCCGCGGGAGGTCCACTGAGGATGCCATCCTATTTGCGAAGGAATGGGTTCGCGCGTTTGACGGACAATACGTCGTCGGGGTTTTCCTCGACATCTCGGGTGCCTTCGACAACGCTTGGTGGCCGATGATTGTGAGCAAGCTTCGTCTCAGACAGTGCCCGAACAACATCCTTAGGATAATCCGAAGCTATTTTTCAGACAGGTCCGTTATTATTAAGTATGGGCCCTCGTCAGCAAGCAAGGTTCCTTCTATGGGGTGTCCGCAGGGGTCGGTGTTGGGTCCCTGTCTGTGGAATATTCTTTTTGACGATATGCTCGGGCTGCCATACCCGGAGGGCTGCACCGTCAGCGCATACGCTGACGACGCCCTCCTCCTGGTGGGCGGCAAGAGTCGTGCCGAGGTTGAGAGAAGGGCGGCCTGTTCGATTGACCTGATTCTCGATTGGGGAAAGCGCAACAGGCTTTCTTTCTCTCCAGCCAAGTCGCAAGCCTTATTGTTAAAGGGGCGTCTCCAGCGTAATCCGCTTATCCGGGTTGGAGGACGTCCTGTGGCTTTTCCGCAGTCCGTTCGCTACCTGGGGGTCTCGTTGTCGGCGTCCCTGTCGCATCTTTTACACGCGAAAACCGTGGCTACGAAATCGCGAGATCTTTTCATCGCCATTCGTCGCTCCAGCAGGGCCGAGTGGGGCATCCGCTCCCCGGCCGTAAGACTGCTCTACAAGGGTGTTTTTGTCCCGCAGGTGGCTTATGCCGCGCGTGCTTGGGCGTGGCCATCCATATCGGAGGCCATGCGCGTTGTCCTGCTGCGTGGCCAGCGTCTCCCGCTTGTGGCGATTACTGGCGCATACCGGACGACCTCTACTCTCGCTCTTCCCGTCCTCGCTGGAGTTTTGCCGATCGATCTGGACGTTCTGGAGCGGGCAGCCGTGTCATGGATTCGACGAGGGGTGCCGGTAGACTACTTTAGTCTGTCGGTGGACCCGGCATCCTCCACGTTGGTGGGCTGGTCCCGTCGTTGGAGGAGGCGGAGAGTCTGCGCGTCTGGCAGGAGCGGTGGGATGGCGGCGGCACGGGCCGCCTTACCCATAGTTTCTTCCCGTCGGTGTCCGAGCGGATGAAAAACGAGGATTTTCTGCGGCTTGACCACCATGTCACTCAGCTCATTGGGGGTCACGGTGAGTTCAAAGCCAAGTTATTTGACCTTGGGCTCAACGACGATCCCTGGTGCTCGTGTGGCACTGGTCGCCAGACGACCGAACACATCGTTTGGACATGTCCCAAGCTCGACGCCGCACGGGCGGAAATGTTGTGTGTGGTTGGTTCGTGCGTCGGCAGTCTGCCGGTTTGGTATGCGGACTTGGTAGGTTGTAGGGGTTGCTTTGCTGCGTTTCGCGAGTTTGTGGATCACTGGGTGTCCCTCTGTGAGGATCTGAGGCAGAGGGGCTATCCTCCTCCGGGGGAGGCCCCCCCCCTCTTAGCGGTGCGAGCCGGGGGCTGCTTTATCATCCGAAGTCGCCCGTACTGTATCGTCCCTAATCGCCCTTGTGGGTGCGTGCCCTTTCACATGATCCCGGTCGTCGACGTCTCCGACGGCGCCCCTGCCGTTTGCTGCCCGTTTTTTCTTTTTCTTTTTTCGACATGCCGCATGGAGCATAACTTCCACCGCCTCATCATTGCAATTAAAATAATAATATATTATACTATGTAAAAAAATAAATATGTTACCGCTTAGTCTCCTAGTTTAGTTAGTAATTAAGTAATTAATTGTAATAATTTTGAATTTTAAATAAACGGTTTACGGGGTGCCGGCGGGGGCTGAAGCCCGGAGAATCCCTCATAAGGTCTCCGTTCGCTCACCCCTCACGCGCTACCCTTCCGGCACGCGTGAGGTTGTCGTTGCATGACATCCTGGGCAGAAAAAACGACCCACGTCGTTAGAACTGCCCGGGTGGTGGGCGGGGTTTTCAACCCTCGCCTGTCGCCGCGTAAATATTGAATGCCTTTACATAAAGTGAGCTATTGTATTCATAAATATTTTTACTACGGTTTTTTAATTAAATATTTGTAGTTTATATATTTATCCATACATAACATGTATATTTCCGGAATATAATTAATCGGAATATACTTACATACTATAATCAATCCTTTCATTTGACACTAAACACGATATATGTTAATTTATAGACATTTGGACATTTGTACATTTAGACAAACTACTTACTTGATATTTATAGTTAATGAACCATATGACACTCGGGATAATATAACTATTCTAACAATACTACAGACTTCTAAATCGGTTTAAGCGTTTAGAAGGTATGGTGGAATAAAGAAATGGAAAACATACATAAATGAACCCTGAACACATTACATTCCTCTTTTGTTGGGCAGTCGTATGTATACAATTTTAAGACATGACAAATATATATTCACCGATATATTTACTGATAGATGCGTTGTTAATACGCCTAATTTCACTGCATTACTACGCAATTATCACAGTATTAGGTACTACTCATTTAATTAAATGATAATAAGAAAAAAAATCGGTTGTGTCACCCAAAGATCATCCCGTCAAGCAGACAAATCCCCCCCTCTACACCCCTTCCACCCTTAACCCCCCACCCCTAACTTCCCCCCAACGCCCCCCCCCCCCCCCTCCCCCTACCCCCTTAACCCCCTACCAACTCCACCCCTAACGACCCCCTCAATCCCCCTCCCCCGCCAACCCCCTCTCCCCGCCAACCCCCCTTCCCCCCGACAACCCCCCCTCACCCCACCAACCCCCTCCTAACTTCTCCTACCCCCAACCTAACCCCTAACCACTCACCCCCAACCAACCCTCCTCCCACTCCCACCTCCAAATTATGGCAGCCTCTCTTTCCATTCCATCATCCTGATCTGGATCCAACATTCAGACGTCTTGAAGACCAGCTGGGTTAGCCAGATATAGGGTTGTCAACTACTACTGGCGAACCAGCCACCCTAGGAAGTATAAAATATATCACATATAACAAGTATAAAAATATATCATATCATTCTTTCTTCCATGGAGTGAAAGCAGAGATAGGTAAGATATAGTCCACAGTATAGCTACGCCAACAATAAAAGTCCAACGCCTTAGAGCCGGTCCACACGATGCGGTGGGTCGCCGCACCGTAAAGATTTCGCCGTATGGACGTATGTACACACGTACAGTGCACGGTGCAGCGCCGCAAAGTTACTACGACGCCGCAGTGGGCGAATAGTGTTGTAGTTATTTTTACGTAAAACTAGTGAAATGGGGTAGTCACAAATGAAACAATCAAGAATGTACCCTCCTTTGACTGCACTTAACAGCTGAGCGGTGCCGCTCCGGCGCTTATCCCCGGTTTTCGTGCGGTGCGACGACGGAACGCACCGTGTGGCCTACCGTGGATATTTGTATGTAGGACGCCGCAGCGGCACCGCTCAGGCATCGCGCCGCAGCCGCACCGCATCGTGTGGCCCAGCCCTTTCCGCGAGGCACTAGGAAGAGAAGACATCGGGCCGACCTCACGCCATTACTAACAGATTAGGACGGATATCTATATCCTCCATTCTGGTCACGGATTCGAAATCCCTTGCGCAGCCTTCACCTGACGTTAGCGGTAATTTATATTGAATTTATCGTGGATCCGTGGCGATCTTCAAGGTCACTCGGTATCGGGTGGCGACCAAAACGTTTCTAAAAATAGGCTATTCCAGGTCAACAACTATCCCAGACTGGGGAGTCTGGTGACGTATTTTTCATAAGAGGTCACATAGTCCCAGTACGCCAAACCAGGGGTGGTATTTCGGCGAATTGCACAAGCAGGTAAACACAACCCGCTGCCCAAATCGCCCGGTTTCGACCGAGATGTTTCCCCGGATCCGCATTTCCGATCATAACCGCCTACACATGCAGGTTACAGCCGTAGGCAGAGCTTACAACAGCGCTTCCAGGTTAAGTCGTATCACATAAGAAATAAATCGTGAGTTGGGCCGACCAAGATAGCCCAGAGAAGGTTACCTACTGATAGATCTATATCATAGTTTCTCAACCTTATTTTTGTTTACTAGAGCCCCCATTTGTTTTAATTACCATCTGCCGCAGCTATTGCCACGATTATACTTTTTTTTACTTTTCTCTGGGTCTTCTACTGCCCCCCTGAAAGTCTCAAAAGCCCACAAGGGGACGTTATCGCCCACGTTGAGAAGCTATGATCTACATGTAAATATTAGGAACGGGATATAAAAGTTGGGGTTGTCATCTACTGCGGGCGAACCCGTCACCCCAGGAAGTTATAACGATAATAATTGTTCTTTCAACCGTGGAGTAAACGCAGACTTAGTGATCAAGACAGTCTACCATCTAGATCCGCCAACGAGCCTGTGAGAGCCCAATGCCTTAGAAGTACACTGGGCACTGAAAAGTAAACCTAGCGGGCAGCCTCATTCACAGATTTGGCCCGATTTCTGGGTTCTACCTTCTGGTCGCAGGTTCGAAGTCGCTTGCGCGGCCTAAATTCAATAAGAATTACCGCTAACATCTGGTGTTAGTGGTATTTCTTATTTAATTTACCGCGGTCCGTGGCGTTCTTTGCCTGTCTTTCATTAGGGAGCTAATGGGCCCTGTTAGAGTTGGCCACAAAGATCCATTTGTTCAGGGTCGGTCACACTCACGGGTCGACACCCATCCAGCGGCTTCCACGCATGAAGTGCGAGCCCAGGCAGGACTCTGGTCTGAGGGCTAGTTTCCCCTAGGATTCGATCTTCTGGCGCTCCTGGATGGTTTGCGCACTGTGCGGCTTCAGACAATCGATTGTGCATTCTGACGAACAGTCTGGGAAGGTTTGAAACAGTACTGTCTCCTATAGAGCGGGGGTAGTTGTTTATCTGACGGCGGCTGCTCTTGAAACGACCATCGGCTACCCGTTTCCGGGTGAACAGCCGGGCAAAGGATGCCGTGGCTTGCGATAGATTCGGTAGACACCGTATCACCGCTGCGTAAGGGAGAAGTCCGCGCAAGCGACCTCGAACTCGTAACCAGTCAGGATACCGGAGTAATCTGGTTGCAACTGGTAGTAAGGGTAACATACCTGGCTATCTCGCGTAAGCCCGCTGGGTAACATACTTGGCTATCTCGCGGTTAAGGCGTTGGCCTCTTACGGGCATGTGGCGGACCTTGTCGGTGGACTGTTTTGTCCTAAGTTTTCCGCGCTCACCTCACGGGAAACAAAACGATCAAATTTCTATAAAACTTCCTGAGGTGACGGGTTCGCCCGTTTTTCATTAGGGATCGGGTGGTCAACGGGTCGTTTCAAGAGTGGGTGACATCAGGTTAACAACCACCACCGCTGCTTAGGAAACAGTATATCGTTTCTAGAATTCTCCTGTTATTTGCCGGAATGCAAAGTCGATTGGCTGATGCCGCACGATTCGCAAACCGATCAGCAGCGCCCGAAGGACATTCAGGGGAACTGATCCACATGCCGTGACAGGGGAAACACAGTCCTTACCAGGTTCGACCCTCTTCTAGGAGACCGTGAGCTGAGCCCACCCAAAGATAACGAGCAAGTTATAGTGGCCCAAGCTGCACAGAAACATTAGTTGCCTGTAGTACGTTTTGGCAACCCTTCTGCGGCGGCGACATGCAGGTGGAACTGATACAGCGAAACAAATAGTAATTTATTTGGTTATCGACAACGTCGATTTTAATAATGGACGGAAAGCACAGTCGATTGGCTAGCGCTGCACGATACGCAAACCACTCAGCAGCACCCGAAGGTAAACCCCCAGAGGATCCGATTATATGTCTACGTCACAGCCGCGACAGGCGAAACAGAGTAGTTTCCAGTTTCGAACCTCTTCGAGGAGGCTGCCGGATGGGGGTTGAGCCGTGAGTTGGGCCGACCAGATATAACGTGCAAGTCTTAATGGCTTAAAACTGCACAGAAACTGTTATCCGCTAATCGGAGAGCATATGCTATTATAATTAAAATTAGCTGTTACACGCGGCTTCGCTTCGCGTAGAGTTTTGAATCGAGCTGTGTATTAAAGTAGGGTGGTAATTATTTGCCTTTTGAGACGCTTTCTTATGCAATCAGGCGATCCTCTAAGATGCACGCTACCACAGGATTTCTATCTCGTAGACGTAGGTATGCGTCTTGTCCCTCGCCACCCGCTGCCTTTCGCTGAACGCTGACCTTGGTGGGCCAGCCACCGTCGCGCCGACGCTAGATATTTTGAGGTGCTTGCACGCGTTACTAATTTCATAATATCTCTTAAGCTATACCACCTAAAAACTTACATAATAATGCTAATTTTATCTTCATTTAACACTCGGGATGGCGGTATAATTTATTTTGATAAGGATTGATATGTCATTGCTAATGTTTTCAAGTAAATATTGCCTCTTTTTCTTAATTTTTAAAGACATATTGTAGCTTAAATATAAACGTTTGATAAATGCTGTCGCGGATTTTTTATTAGATCTCTTTAAGACCGAAGTTTTTGTGGTACGTTATTATCACATATATCAAACGGTTTCGTTAGCGCACACCGATAAATCAACTCACCAGCACATTTTTCTCCGACTTCATTTACAAATATTTTGATTTCGTATCTAAAACCAATATTTATCACAATTAAATATAGCCTATGGCTCTCCTCGATAATTTAGCTTTCCATTAGTCAAAGAATTTTAAAATTCGGATGAGTAGATTCGGAGATTGCCTCCTACATATAAACTTACAAATTTACAAACTTTATTTTTTTTTATTTCAAACCAGTTGATAGGAGTTCCTACACTTGGTTATATCAAAACTAAACAGAAAGTATAACAAGTATAATATTTGAATAAATACCTATTAAGGTATAAGATATGAACGTCGGTATTGCAAGGTATGAACGTTGAACATCCAAGCGCAGATTTTCTAGGTTATATAGAGGAAACAACATTTTCCAATATTTTCAATCAAAATTCTTACATAATTTCGTAAAATTTTCAAGTGGACTAAATAAAATGGAAATTTTCATGTGGACTAGTACTAAATAATCAAACAAATATTGGATAATTTCACAAATTATCATACGGGAAGATATTTTAAAGAAAAAACACAAATACAAACAAACCAGTAATAATAATTATAGTCAATAGCCAATAGTTAGAAGAAGAAAAAAAAACGCAGTTGTAAAATAGTCAATAATAGAAAGAATAAGGAATAATAGTAGTAAAGTAGGTCAATAGAGCTGCGAAAAATTGATATTGTCGAAATCCTCAATGCTATAAATGGGGTTTTTAGTCAAAATACCCTGTACCTTTTTCTTAAAGTGAACCTCCCCAAGGCCCCTGATGTGTAATGGAAGTTTGTTGTAAAATAAGTAAGACTAGCAGAGAAAGCTATTCCGAACCTGACTCAGTCGCACCTTAAAATGACGCAAGTCCTCTTTATCTCGCGTATTATGCGAATGAATATTTGAGTTAGTTGAGGTAGTCTCAATATTTTTTCTCGTTTAATATTATTATAGATAAACTTGAAATAAAATTTTGGAAGCGATGGGTTGGCAACGACTGGAGCAGACGATAGGCCGCCGTCACTCATTACTTCACGGCAAACGAGTGCCAATAATGTAACGCGAATGCGAAAATAATCAATGTTTATGAAGGCGGCTTTTTAATGAAACGCGAAACAGTGCGGCCGAAACAAAAGTCCAGCGGAGGAAGAGAAGCAGGCAAAAAGGCGACATGAATGAAACTGGTCGTCCGCTAAGGTCACGAGCGCTGCCAAGGTTCGCCTCTCTTCGGGCTCCCGTCGTGATGCCGTGCCGCGCTCGCTCCATTATAAATCTCGCCCGTACAAAGGCTTACATAAATACGCTCGCTGTCTCCTCTTGTAACATCATCTTAAATAACCTGCACAGCAAACAGAGAACATATCTTCGAAACAATGTATTCGCATTTGTCACCTGGTGTACGGGCATGGATATGCGGGCAATTGAAAGGTGAAATACGCTTTGCGAATACGACTGATAACAATAACCGGATGAAATAATGTTGCGGAGAACACTGCGTAAAGCTAAACGGAGAATTCGAGCTATTTTGAAATAATTAATCTTTAAGCTTAATTTCTCTGTATGGAAACGAAGACTTTCTCCTACCTCAACGAGGCTTTTACCGGTTAGGAAGCCACGGTCTCCCACTTCCTTCAAATCAGAATAATACTCTAAGTACCCTGAAACTTAAAATCGATTGTTTGTCATACTTCTTCTCCGTACATACAGATCGACTATAGAATCAGCTTCCTCCAGCTATTTGAGGCGCTACCTCGCTTACCACCTTCAAACGGAGAATTCCAGATAATTTAAATATCTTTAAATTTAATTTCTCTGTATGAAATCGAAGACTCGCTCATCAAGGGGGCTTTTACCGGGTTAGGAAGGCATGGTTACCCACTTCGTTTAAGTCAGAATAATTCTCCACGTATCCCAAATCACAACCACATTTTTGTCTTACTCCTTCTTCGTATATGCAGTTTGACTATGGAATCAGCTTCCTCCATTAAAGGCGATAGCTCGCTTTCCACGTTTAAGCAATCATTTATTTATTTACTTAAAGAAATGCGCAATATTTGAAACTACAGTACATTATTACATTGTAATTAGTAGCAAAATAGAGAGCACCGCAGCCCAGTATTTCTTTAAAAGAACGCCGCCTAACTAGGCATAGGCACGTACTAAGGCAAGCGTATTAAATAAATACTGGCTTGTGCATACTTTAAACTATAATACAACATTTTAAAATAAGATAGGCATCTAAAAATATTGTGTATTTTACAAAAAGTATTTAAAACCATGCTAAAATTGTTTGACTTGTAAATCTGAAAGTTCCCGAGGATTTTTGCTGTAGAAATGTATAAGTTGTCCCATAAAAGAAGTTCCGATATTTTTTAATCGAAACTTGGGAACTGAAAGCATATATCTATTTCTGGTATTTATAATATAATATGGCGGTGACTGACTTTATTGATCAGCTTTACATTTTTACGGATATACATTATATTAGCAAAAAAAGACTAATCAGCTACTGTGAGGATACTTCCTTCAAAAGTGTCTCTCTACAACGTAGCCCATATCTCGAACTAATAGCCCATTTTCAACGAATACGAACGAATAGCCACATCAGCAGCCCTACCCCATAACAGAATCCCCGTATGAAATAATGCTATGAAAGTAGCTGGAGAATGTTCTTTCTTAAAAGTTTCATTAGAATTAAGAACTACATTGTCAGTGATCCGATCTAAGACAAGAGACAGCGCTGCGTTTTCGTCATCTAGGTTGAGCGAGTTACCATCTGCAAATAAAACTATGTCTGACTTAATTAGTACTGTATATGGCCTATGATTAATATAAAATGATATAAAAAGGACCTGACATAGATGCTTGAGTAACACCGATTTTTACTAACGATCCCGGTAACTGTTACCGTAATCAATGTATATCATATTTTTGTATATATTTTCTAAGTATGATACAATTAAATTTAAAGCTTTCTCTTATTCTATAACACTTTAGTTTTAATAGAAGTGTTTATGTTCATGTTTATGTATATGTCTAATTTCAGAAGTGCATATGTTCATTCACTGCTAACGTACGGCGCGGATTTATGAGAGCGAGCAGCTGACAGGCAGAGGCCTTCGTTATGCAGAAGCGTGCAGTCCGCACAATAGCGCGTGTGGCGCTTGATACGCCAGCTAGGCCTCTGTTTAGAGATCTCTGCATCGTGACGTTGCCGTCCATTTATATAATGGAAGTAGCGCTGTTCGTGGGCAGAAATCTAGCCGATTTTGAAGTGAATGGTGTGCATCACCACTATCCAACAAGATCGCGTAGCATGCTACGTCATACATTCGGTTATCAAAGTCGGAGAGGCTAGCCTATATCGCCGGCCAGCGGTTTACAATAAACTCAGCGAGCACATTAGGCAGGCGCAATCTGTTGACGCATTTAAGAGCCGCCTTAAGAGGTACCTCACTGCTAAGGCGTTTTACTCACTGGAGGAACATTACTCGAGTGAAGTCTAAAATGCTTTGATGGCTAAAGTGTTTAATGATCTCTTTGCATTTTGTCTTGTATTTCCTCTTTTTACATTATTCCTTCCTTTTATTTCGTTTTTATGTTTATTTTTATTTTTTCATTACGATAGAAGAAATGTTTGTTTGCTAATCTGTATTTATTTATTTATTTATTTAGGTACATAGGATTAGGTATACAGTTCATTCATAGGTCATGTGATCTTATAATAATTATATAAATTATTTAATAATTAATATAGGGAGGTTTAACACATCTTACATGACCTTTACTGCCAATAGCACATCTAACTAGGCGATAATTTGGCCCGTCTCTAGATGTGCATATTTTTATGCAAGTTTAAAAAATGAAGTGTTTTTTTTTAAATAAATTATTTGAACCCACCACCTGTATATATACATAAATATACCAATTTTATAAAAAATATAGCTATGTAATAAATATATACATTTATAGTTGTAATTTAATAAAATTTAATTAAGAAAAATAGATAAGTGATACTAAATAAATTGTCGTGCGTTGCAAAGAAGTTGATCAGATTTTACATATCCCTTGTTAAGTAGCCATCTATTAAGGTTTGCTTTAAATATTTTTATGTTAGGATAATTTTTCATGTCTTCACTAAGGGAATTATATAATTTTGGGGCTATGTAGAATATATGTCTCTGGGCAAATGTTGTCCTGACTGACGGAATTATATAATTGATACTCGCGGACATTCTTGTGTTCAGATTGTTTTGAGTTCGGGCGTGGTCATCTCTAGATTTGTAGAATGCAAGAAGCGCTTGCTTAATGAATAACTGTTTAGCTGATAGCACATGGGATTGGGAAAAATAACAAGGTAGATGGATGACGTCGGTTTTTTCTGTGAATTACTCTCAATAATAATTTCTGCGCTTTTGTCAATCTATCCAGATTATCATTAGTAGTAGCGCCCCATGCCGCGACTCCGTAGGACAAAATACTCTGACACAAGGCCATATGTATACCATTCTTATGGTTGTTTTGGACAGAATGTTGCGCAGCCGAAGAAATACATAAACCAGCTTTCTAATTCTCGAACTCAAATTTGCAATCTGATTTTCCCAACATAGCTTCTCATCTACCGTTATGCCTAAGTAGGAGACTGTTGCAGATTTGCTTAATTTAGTACATACACATCTATTCTTATCCAAGCATTTGTCGGTATGAATGGCAAGTGTTTGGTTGAGAACCTGGCTGGGATTTCCCCGCAAGCTGAAAGTGATAAATTTTGATTTCGCAGCATTTAGCGTTAAAATATGGTTGTCGATCCAAGTTTTAGCCAGTTCCAAGTTACTTTGAGCTTTGAAGAATGTATCATTCCAATTATTAGTCGCAGTAAGAAGGACAGTGTCGTCCGCGAAGGATACAATTCTACCATTAACAGGTAATTCGCACAATTCGTTGATGTAGATTAAAAAGAGAATTGGACCCAAAACACTACCTTGAGGGACACCGAATGACACGTTAGTCGCTTCGCTTATTTGTCGACCAATTACTGTGCTCTGAGTCCTTCCGTCTAGGTAACTCCGAACCCATTTTAAGGCCACCCCATCGATTCCGTAGTCCGTTAGTTTTTTTTCGAGGATTACATGGGAAACTGTGTCAAAAGCCTTTGACAGGTCAAGGAAAGTGGCAATTACCTTTTTTCCTTTGTCTATGTTTTCCACTATATATTGTATGACAGCATTGATGGCCTCACTGGTTCCCCGACCCTGTCTAAAGCCATACTGATTATTAGATAGCAGCTTCTGTGTCTCTAGATATTGTGTTAAAATATCTAGAGATATGGATGATGTATGGATGTTTGCTAATCTGTATCTTACTTTTATACCAGTATACTAATAAAATGAATATGAATATGAATAAAATGAATATGATAAATAAAATAAAATACAAACGGAGCTGCCATGGAATTCACCGACCAAAAATCGGGCCCATCATATATAATTATTACACTTCTGGGAGGTGAAGGGTGGATTCCGGACTTACGACCGGCGGTGGTAGGTTTAGGACTGCTGTCTTGCCACACGTGAGCGTTCACCTTACCACCCATTCACTCCCCCTTCGAAGCCATAGAATTTGAGATGCAGAAATCGCGGTTTTAGATAATTTTTCTAGAAAGGAGTTGAATATTTTCCTGGAGAGACCAAGATCTTCAAAAAGGTTCTTTAATATTTCCAGACCAAGATAAGACCAAGATCTTTAATATTTTTTTCTCATTTATGTAAATTAAATCTGCAATCTGGTAAGTGGAACCATATGGTAGTTAGAGACACTGCAGCTGCTCAGTTTTAGAATCGGTTGAAATCTTATCCGTGAACAAAAAGTTTGGTAAAATCACAATTGAGTCGTTCAATTGTGATTAGCATACGTGTTCGAAGACATGAGAAATATTTTAGGTTCGGCAATATTTAAAACTATTTGCCATGCTTTGCGTGAGAGCTTTCCAACATATGAAATGATAAGTTGGGCCGGATATACAAAAGCCCTTCTCTCTCCACTCTTCAATGTACATTTTTGCAAATACAATTTCCATCTAAAGAGAATTCTACCTAATAATAGCAAAAACTCATGACATTTAATGCGACTAATTCCCTTCAATTATATATAAGGAATTTTGATATTATGTAAACAAATAAATGCATACATTTCATTTATGTATGTATGTTTTTACATTAATATAAAAATTTACAAATCCTTTTTCTAGTTCATGGTTTTCAGGTGTTGTATTTGTTTATGTAATATTCAAATATTATTATTATTATTATACATTTTTCATTACATTAATATTCAACATTACATTACAATAAAAAAAAATAAAAAAAAATACAAACGGAGCTGCCATGAAATTCACCGACCAAAAATCGGGCCCATCATATATAATTATTACACTTCTGGGAGGTGAAGGGTGGATTCCGGACTTACGACCGGCGGTAGTAGGTTTAGGACAGCTGTCTTGCCACATGTGAGCGTTCACCTTACTACCCATTCACTCCCCCTTCGAAGCCAAAGAATTTAAGATGCAGAAATCGCGGTTTTAGATAATTTTTCTAGAAAGAGGTTGATTATTTTCCTGGAGAAACCAAGATCTTTAAAATGGTATTCCTATTAAAATAATGATATTCCTATTAATATAATGATATTATTATTGATATAATAATATTGATATTCCTATTAATATAATGTAATATTCAAATAAAGTAAAAACTGAAATAACTCGAAATTATCTATGAAAATTATTGACAGAAACATTAACAAACCGAGAAGTCTTTGCTTAGAGATCAAAAAGACAGGGATATTGGATCACCACTTCACCACTGATGAATCACCATTTCAATGGAAACTTTTAAAAACAAGTTATAATTATGTTGGTTGTCCGTTATCTGCTTGCTTTCAATGCAAATAAGTTATGGTGTTTGACACTTTAAACATTCTCTTAATATATGTAATAATAAATACGACTATTATAAACAACTTGATTCATTCTCAAATTAAATTTATATAAATTAAGATTATCCATTGATGCAATGTTAATCTCTCCAAGTGCGATGAACTTTGAATTGACTTAAAATACAAAAGCACTTTTTTAGAAATATGTCGTTGACTCCTGCCTACGCAAATTTGAAACGACAATATTTATAGTTATGCTTATAAAATAATTTAGCAATAAATTAATACAAAATAAATTGTTAAATTATTTTGACAGTTATTGTCAAAGGAAGATCCATTGAGTCCAGATAGGTCATTAAAACGTTTCTTGCTTGATTTGATTTCCTTTTGAAGGAAATGTTATTTCATTAATATTTTCTGTCGTAACAGACATCAAAAATGAATTTCCTTCCTTCGTTTTGTTTCCTGATTTTATTTATTGTTTAAACTTGAATATAGTTTTTAATTAATAAATTATAAAGTCAACAGACATTTTAGTAATGTTCTACTTGTTTTAACTACATGCACTTCATACTTTCCTTAGTTGGCCACTTACACGTTGGTCAAAGCTTTGGCCACTGCCTATGTCTCTCTCGCTCTTTCCCATACATTTTTCAAACGTGACGAGTTTCAAACGTGAGGTAGTTTCAAAACAACTCCCTTATTTTCGACTCCCCCTTAGCGACGAGGCCGTGTAGAGCTGGCATAAAGTGAAGTAGATTTGGCGACGGGTGGAACTTTTTTCCGCCGGCACTTCATCCCCACCCAACCCCAGAATCAAATAATAATCAAAGCAGAAATTAATCTAATTGCAAAGGGAGTAAATAATAACTATAAAAGGCATTTTAAGGGTGTACCTAAAAGCTGACTTAAGTTCCATAAAAACTGACTTGAGTATCGACTGATACAGTAATAAAAGCCTCTCTTTGGCAACGGCGTTTGCAAGATGGCCGAAACGTCGGACGCTACAAACTTCACCCGGTAAATTTTAATTTTAATTATATTTTTTTATTTTTTATTTAGGTAAAAACAGTGTTATACATTTGTGTGAAAATAATACATAATACAAATAGACCTATATTACCATTAATTCCTACAAAACATTATAAATAGTAGCAAAGGGAAAATTACAATCAAAATTACACTAATAACTTATTAAACCAAGCAACCAAACCAAATAATACAACCAAAAAACAAAAAGTTTTTCTTAAAAACAAATTAAACTATAAGCTAATTCAACAACAAATCGCCTATTTTTTCCTAAAACTAAACAACGTGTCGGAAAATATGTCGAGGTCATTCGAAGCTTTATTATAATGTAAACATGACCGTCTGAAAAAGGTATTTTTCGCATAGTTCGTGTAAAGAGGGTATATAAAATGTATCTTTTGAACAAGAAGAGGGAGACCGAGGAATTTTAAAAAGAGTTTTGCCCAAAAGGGGTGCAGAATTAATATGGTTCGTTAAAATTTTATATAGGAAGTTATTGTTTAAGGAGGCACGTCTTGCATACAAAAAGTGTACTTTGTGTTTTGTCGCTCTCTGCATAATCCGTAGACATGTTACTTGTACGAAAGTCCAATGATTTTAAGAATCTCTTTTGCACCCTCTCAATCCTATCTATATGAACAGCATATTGGGGATTCCAAACTACGCTTCCGAATTCTAGAAAGCTACGAACGTATGCATTGTAGAGTACTTTGAAAAAGTTTTGCCTCTAGTAATAGGTTTACCTATGCGCAGAATCATTCCAAATTGTTTGAAAGCTTTAGATACGATCTTATCAATATGAAGATTAAAGTGCAGCTTGGAATCCAAGGTAATGCCCAGATCACGAATATTGGTTACTCAAGTCAAGTTTTTACCGGCGATATTGTAGTTGTACGTGATTGGATGATGTTTTCTATTGAATGTTATAACATTGCATTTATTTGTATTTAAAATTAATTGATTCTCATAACATTACTGTTCAAATAATATAATAGCATACAGCGGTTATAGGTTTTAATTTCATTTTCAGATTGAAGAGAGACAGACAGGTCAATAGTAAATAGTCAAGTCTTATATTTATCCTAAATTGTAAATACAGTTGGATATGTCATAATAATAAATGTCTAAAACACAAATAATCAAAAATGCAAATGAAACCATAAATAAAAAAAAAAACAAAAATCAAAAGCTCAAAACTAATGCAACAAATAATCAATAAAAATAATACTAATTATAACCAATGCCAGGCAAAATAGAAAATAAATGCTCAGTAATCATATACGCAAAACGACAATAATTTTAATGAATAATCAAACATTATCAATTTATTCCTCCGAGTTTTACCTCGTGTGTCTTAACATAAGAATAATACAGTTACTTTAGCGAGATGATATTATTTTTCATAATAAGTGTCTATTTTAAAGATATTGCAATAATTTTTCGAGGTTATCTACCTTATAAAAAGCAATTTGTGATAAGCCACTTCCAACATTTTTGGTTCTAAATATCGTAATGACTTTATATGATTATTAAAGGGTTTAAAGGCTAATTTCACAAATGACTCTTGGATTATAGCCAAACAGACTTTGGGGAGGGCTATGTTGGCTTTGCTTCGAGTATCGTGATCATGTACCTGTATGTTAAGCGTACACTCGTGTTTGTTGTCTTTAGTATACACTAAACAAATGAGAATATACACTGATATAAGGACCATAGAAAGGAATTTATATTTCATAAAAAGAGGGGCATAATGTGTGTCCCTCCGTACACCGGCTATCGTACCCGTCGCCTGCTTTTGGAGGACGAATGCTTGGTTACCTACTGTCCGTGGCATTCCCCCAAACAAGGATCGCGTACGTTAGCTTCTAGTGGAAACATGCATAATACACGCTCAGAGCCACACTGTCTTCGCTGAGAAATTTAATTCTTCAGATAGCAAATACCATATTATGATGGTCATCATCATTATCATCATCATAAATAATTGATATGATTTTCCAATTTAGATAATGGTCCACGGTCACTCTTAGATACTTAGTTTCCGTGACTATATCAACGGCTTTATTGTTAATATTTGAGACTTGATTTTTAGGCTTAACTTGACATCCGAACTGGATTCCTAAAGTTATCGAAGCTTGTATTACTATCATGTTACCTTGTAACCATTGAGTTCTTATTTGTAAACAGTTTGTTTGTTTGTTTGTTTCTACTCTTAATTGTGAAATATCAATGGGCGGGTTTATTGTCATATTACAATCTCTTACAACCAACCTTACTATGACGCGTTTATATGTATGTGTGCATGTAACATGTGTGTAAGTGTGTGTCTTGTGATTGCATTCGATCGACAGAATTGAAAATGCAATTCCGTTAATTCCCAACGGAAATGGTGACCCAGCCGGGAATCGAACCCGGGATCTTACAATGTAAGATCAGTCTTCAATTGTATCGGGGAAAGCATTTATATTTCTATATTTTACTAAGAAGCTACTATCGTCTGCATAAAGGATTGTTTTTCTGGTAAAACTGCTTCAGTAATATCATTTATACGAAAAGTAGTGGTCATAAAAAAGATTCCTTAGGTACTCCACAATTGATATATCTTGTATTTGACTTAACTTCTAGGACTTCAACTTATTATTGTCTTGTTTCTAGGTATGATTTTAAAAGTGTCGATGCGTTTCCTAGAAACCATTCTAATTTATTTTATTTAACTGTGGTCTACTGAGTCGAATAACTTGGATAAGTCACAAAAAACTACTGACAGGATCAGACGAACTATCCATGGCGTTTTATATAAATGTGGACAGCTCACCAATAGCTATTCAAGTAGACAGTTTTTTAAACTTATAACTCGAGATCGGCTAGACCGATTTTCATGATTTTTGATTTGTAGTACCTATTTGTCTTCGTCCCGAATAGCAGAATATCCACTAAACACAAAAATTGGAGAATTGACGAAAAATTAAAATAAAAGAAAAAACATTTTCCCATACAAAATGTAAATCCGTGTTTTTCTCATGGTCAGTTGTACGTGGCATGTTCACGTGTCGGCAAATCATCCGCTTTATTTGTTCTTGCGCCTGATAAAAAAAAACAAAAAATTTCGTATATCACAAGGTGCTTCGATGAAGAGAATTAAACCGAGTGCATCCCATGCTGCACAATATGAAAATAGCTTAATTCAATCTCATGTCTTGCTGACACGCGATTGATATACTTCATTTTTGTACTTTTATATTTATTTTTGTAATATTATCTTAATAAAGTAGTGAAATTAATGTTTATTTTATATTCATTGTATTACTTTCATAACATCATAAATTAAGTTCAGCTAATCTGTAGCACGACATGCATTTACTGTTAGGCGGTACGAAGTTCGCCGGGTCAGCTAGTTTCTAATAAACAGCAACAATTTTTGATATTTTTAGGGGTCTAGGAAACACGTCTTTTTTCACACAACTGTTAAATATATTTTTAAGGCTGATAATAGCTATACATTCTAACCTGAGTTTGTTTTTAATTTTATGTATTATGTATTTAATTTTTTAATCTTGAATAATTCTTTAAAGTGTACACTCGCCTCGTAAAAACTAAAACATATCATTAATCTTTTCATTTCTGCGGTCGATGATATCACCTGCGACACTCTCTTGTTTCACCAATTAAGGACGAGTTCATTCGCCGATTTTAAACGGCCCAATTTGCATAACCGAACAATTTCCCATCATATAGAGGTACAGCGACGAGGCAATTAGTTTAAGCTCCTGCAATGGACCAAAATTTAGCAGTTTAAGGCAACGAGATTGTTTCGACTTCGACATGTAAACCTATATGGCCTCGATTATATGGGCATTTTAAAAAGGCTTTTTCGCTTTTTCTCCCACCGACGTTGGCGATCGGAATTTATACTGTATACATTATACATTTATATATATTTACTTACAAAAACTTATAAAGATTGTGTTCCGAATATCTAAAAGTGCAATTTCAATACCCTCAAATAAATACCGGAAATTATTCATTTAAAAAGTTTACCTAATAACTATGCAAAAATAATTTGTAAATTGGTAGTATTGGTAATTGGTAGAAAATAATCTGTAAATAATCTGTAAAATCTGCAATGTATTTGATTAACACGTATAGTTATAGAGCAATCTGCAAACACATCGGCTTGGAAAACCGTGGCATATTGTCCAAGGAGGATGCTGATTCTGCGAATGATTTTGGGTCTGTACATGCCTGCCCCAAAACGTCCATTTATTCCTGATCAGTTGGTGAACCAGGCGTCCGCATTGTGGCTTTGAGCCAATGCGGATTCTTCCAGTCTTCCCTTGTGGGAATTAGGATTTGATAGGACTTTTCTACCAAAAAAATTTTAGGTGTCGATCCTGGGTCAGGGTAAATCTGCTTTTGTGGAGGACCTTTAGCTTAGGATGATTGGGACCTTTTCGCTTCCACTCACCGGAGCACTTCAGTCTGTATGCTGTAAGTCTGACGGAGTGAATTATGAGCTTGTGGCAGCAGAGTGCCACCTCTAATCCGTCTGTTGAGATGGTTTTCATGACGCCAGTTGCAGACCTCATGTTACCTTGAAAGCTTTACTGCATGTTTTTCGTCTCAAGCTTTTTCACCCTGGACCACCAGATTATTGCATCATAAGTTAGTCTGGGCAGCAGTACTGCCCTGTAGAGCTATAAGGCGACCCTATGTTTGAACCCCCAAGGTTTATCCCATGGCTCTCTTGCACGTCCACAAGGAGGCGTAGAAGCTTGTGCTCTTGCGCTCGAGGTGTTGCTTCCAATTAAGCTTTGGGTCAAGATATACTAGAAGGTATTTGCATACTGTTGCGTATTCTACCTACCTCCTAATCCCAGAGCTTAAGACGCTCAACGGGTTCAGCTTTATATTTTCTGGTGAAAATCATGGCCTTGGTCTTCCATGGATTAGCAGACAGACCCTTGGCCTCGCACCGGTCTTGGGTGGTCTTAAATGCTTTGTCCATAAGTTTCTTAAGTATTGATAGGAAGTTTTCTATTACCATTATGGCCACGTCATCAGCGTAACTGTAGACAGAGAAGTCTTGGTTTTGTAGACCTGTTAGGAGTTCATCTACCACGACGCTCCACAAGAGGGGAGAGATGACCCTACCTTGTGGACAGCCATAGGCTGGGATTCCCGTGAGGGAGGTGTCGCCTTGATAGACGGTCAGATTCCTATTTGATAGCATACTCATTGTCATGTCAATGATGGTCTCTGGTATTCCTCGTCTATACTTGGCGTTTTTTATAGTTGCACATGATGTAGTGTTAAATGCTTTTTCGATGTTCAGGACTACTACCAGAGGGTACCTTTTGCCGCTAACTGTGTCTCTATTGTGCCCACCAGGTGATGTATATTATATTTATATTCACGCGGTGACAGGCGAGGAATGAAAACCCCGCTCACCACCCGGGTAGTGGGGCGACGTGGTCATTTTATCTGCCCAGGATATCTTGCAACGACAACCTTACGCGTACTGGAAGGGTAGCGCATGAGGTATGGGCGAACGGAGACCTGGAGAAAGATTCTTCGGTCTTCAGCCCCCGCCGACACCCCGTAACCCGTTTATTGGTCTTCAACCATTATACAATAATTACTTACTTACTAAACTATACTAAGCAACTAAGCGGTAACATATTATGTTAAGTTATATTATTATAATATTATATTATACATTGACAATTTACCAGTGGTATTTATAGATTAAAAATTTAAGCTATGTACACGTTGACATCACCAGGTGAAGTAGGGCAGTGTTCGTATATATGCCCTTTCTATAGGCATACTGAGCATCAGCAATCGGTTAAAGGGCTAGGTGGTTGATTTTCAGGTAGCCGTCAACTAGTCTCTCCAGTGATTTCACAAGAAAGCAGGTGAGGATGATGGGTCTGTACCTAATATTTGGCAAAAATGCGTCTGTTCCTGCCTGCTTTTGGGATGAAAGTGACTCTTGCATTGATTCAGTCATGAGGGACGTGTCTAAAGGCTATACTCTCACTGAGTACCTTTGTTAGAGGGCCCAGCAGCTGGCTTAGACCTTTTTGTTGTAGGACTAGGTATATTCCTAGGGTCGAAGTTGTTCACGGCTTATTCTACTGCTTTAAGATAAGCTATATTAACTGCAAGGGCCCATTACTTAGCTTATGGAACCTCTTGGAGTTTTCCTTTCCGCAGTTAGGTGAGGATTCCTGGAAGCCCGGAAAGTGTGTTTCTATTAAGAGCTTCAAGGTTTCCTTGGTGTCGCTTGTGTGGCCCCCTTTGGTCGTTTAAGGCATCTCAGCTGGGGGCTGTTGTTAGAGCTGAGTATCGTGATGCGCCTGGAAGCTTCGGACGCCGTTTCCACGCTCTCACAAAGGTCCCTCCAGCTTCTTTGCTTGGCTTTATTAATAGCTTTGCTGTATTCATTGGTTTTGTGTTTCCTTACCCTGTTGAGACACCTTCTCAGCCCTAGCCTGAGCTTGGTCAGCTCTGGGTTCCACCATAGGACCTTTTTTGAGACGTATTTTTTGCTTCAATTTTGGTCGTAGGCGTCTATATCGGAATTTGACAGTGATTGGGCTGTCGTTTCCAGTTGTTATTTGGTATGGAATCGATTCGAAACCATGGTGATCTTGATAGCCAGGTCCCCATAGCATTCGTCCCAGTTGGTATTTCTAGGTTTGCGAGCACACTGAATTTCCAAGGAGTGCCGAAGCGTTAAACGGAGTGCGAAGGGGCAAACAGTCATCAAATATTTTTGTACGTTATGAGGCGGCTGCGAGAAACGTTCGCCGGAAAATGCTGATTTGCGGGACAACAATTCTTGGATATTGGACAACGCTAACGCGTCATCATAACGCGTCACAAACTCAATAAACTCAACAATCGTCTTCGTCTAAGCACCGTATTCACCAGATATGACCCAGTGTAACTTTTTTCTATTCCTCAAACTTAAATAATCACTTAGTGCAAGACGTATTGACCGACTGAATTCAATGTGTATAAGGGAGTTCAAGACCACAAAACAAAATCTCCATAAGAAGATCAAGATAAAGATAAATAATATTTATTTTCATCCAACCATTACCATTGTGTAGGAATGACCAAATATAATAAATTAATTACAAATTAGGTACTCCATTTAACAAATAATGATAATAGCAAATTACTCCAAGTTAATTCAATTAACAAAAAAAATACTATGATATAACAATTAGCAATAAGAAAACGCACATTAAATTACATTGGTAAGTACCACGTTGTTTACAAAGTATTTTAAAATGTCGTTATGCGCATACATGTTGAATTTTAAGCAGATTCACCCGAATGGATCTCTTAAAATATCAACGGAAAATATAAGAGGTTTAATGTAGTTACTGTAAGTATAGCTCATCAAATGTGGGTCTATTTTAAATATGACTGAAATATTCCGAAGATTAGTCCATTATTATGTATTTTATTTTAAAAAAAATCGTATTTATTTGACATAAAATTAATTCGTCCCTATTCAAATATTTTCACAGTTGCTTTATGTGATAATTTGTATTTCCACATGTGCAAATCACTAAGAGACGGTATTATATAACACTGAATATCGTACGATTCATGCTTTATTTAGTCGTTAAATACGCGTTTCGCGTTGTCAATATTGAATATAAGGATAACATGTAATTGTGACTGTAGAGACAAGCGTGTCGAAATATACGTCATTAAATAGGAAAAAAATATCATAAAAAAGCCGCTCAATCAGTTCAAAAATAGATAAAAGGATTGCCGCCTGAACCCCGAATTAAAAGACGATTAATATTATCAGCGTGTCAACGGCTATCTTCTTCGATACATAAATGCAGTTAAAATTAGAATATACATATAAATCCCATTAACCGCTAATAACCTGCAGGGATAATCCATTATACCAAATGCACAATATTTGTTAGCGCATTTATAAAAATCACGAAAAAGGTGCAAGTTTTAGCATAACACGCTTGCAAAACAAATAAAATAAATGTTCTGGGCGACTTGGGTAGACCTATAAATCCTCCTTGGCTTGCCACATTTTTGGTGACATTTGCTTAACCATCAATCTTTTTAATAAAGGTCACATTTTGCAACTGCGCAAAATCTTTACATGGTAAATGAACATTAAACAAATTAATGCAACTTTATTACTTGTGCTTATGATTCTGATATTTTCCTCGACTAAATTCATGGAAAATTACCGCAATAATGCAATAGTAAGATGGATGCACGTGCTTATTTTAGTGCTCATAAAATTCATATTTTTCGAGCACGTTGCAATGTTTTGAATTTTAACATTGATAATCTGTTGCTTGTTTATTGCTCGGATATTTTCGGAGAGTGAAATCCTGGATCGGTTAAATATATATATATATATATATATATATATATATATATATATATATATATATATATATATATATATATATATATATATATATATATATATATATATATATATATATATATATATATATATATATATATATATATATATATATATTTACATATATATATATATATATATATATATATATATATATATATATATATATATATATATATATATATATATATATATATATATATATATATATATATATATATATATATATATATATATATATTTACATATATATATATATATATATATATATATATATATATATATATATATATATATATATATATATATATATATATATATATATATATATATATATATATATATATATATATATATATATATATATATATATATATATATATATATATATATATATATATATATATATATATATATATATATATATATATAATTTAAGTTGCAGGAGTTACGACTGGAGACCCATCGTCGCCCACCGTACTCGCCAGACCTTTCTCCAACAGATTTCCACTTTTTACAGAATTTGTACTTTTTCTTAGAGGGGAAAAATCAACCCCAAATGGTATGAAATTTAAGAATATCGCAGTTGTTAGAAGTAGGTCAAAAACAATTTTTACAGCGTGATATTATTTAAAGGTTTTTTCCATATTAAAGATTTATTCGAAATCGATAGTCTGCGTGAAGTGGAGATATGCAGATGCTCTTATACAATACCGACCTAAACCGCACTCTCGGCTCTTATAAACAGCCTTTAAATTACTTCAAGATGTTTTCTAATGACTAATATTTCTACGAGTATACACACTTTTTAACGGTGAATTATACTCGCCGGCTTTATTAGGAGCGTTACATTTTAACGCACTATTCATACTACTGCGGCATCACTTAACATTTGACATTCCGAATTGGCAGACAAAACAATCTTTCCACAATCATATCTCAAGTACAGGTCAGTTATACAAAACCACAACAGATAGTGATAATGATATGGATTTTCTCATCCTGGTACCCTTTTAAATAAAATTATTTTTGGAGTCGAAATTAGACTAAGACATTAAGTATGATAATCCCTCCGATAATTTAGGGAAGGAAAAACTAACGTATCCCTATGAAGTTCTTGTAATGTGGTACGATTAACTTGTGTCGCAAAATACAAGGTTTAAAAATAGAGTCAGTTTTGTAATCATAGAAAATTTGATTGTCACTTGATTTGGTCTGCTAAGAATTTAATAAAGTACGAAACCAGACTTTAGAAACTTTTTTTTTTTTTAGAGTGTGATAATCTATCTATGAATAATAGCAAATCGTCGCTTTACAATTATAACTCGATAACTCGAATTGACTAGTTCTGAGATAAACGCGTTTTAATGTTTTTTTTTAAGTTTCTACTCGTCCACCATTTTTGATATGTGGAAACTATTAAGTGGACCTAAATACTAACCTAAAACTAGATAAGTTGAGATATCGAGTTTTTGCGCTACGATAGCAGACAGTGCGGTAAACTTTCAGTTAGATAAGTCTACATATCGATTTTTAGTATTATAGCTGGAGCTAATTTTCCACTTATCAACAACTGTTAACTCCTAAGGCCGGGGGAATAACAGTTATCTGGATTAAGGGAATATAGAGTTTATATATTTACATCTTCGGCCATACTTATCTCAAAAATGCTAATTTTCGAGTTATAATTGTAAGGAGAGAATATGTAAAACGACGTTACGATCATATTAGATAAATTAAAACTCGATTATACGATAAAGTATGTATGACCGAACCGGTAACATCGAGTATTCACTCGATAAATCAATTAGGAGAATAGCCTGTCGGCAAAGCACTGCCTCGCTGGACATAAAAAACTAATTTCTATGCACAATAGTCGTAAAGGTTTTAAACGGACCATTTTCCTAGTACACACATATATTAAAAAGCTCCTCTAATGGTGTTAATAATTTATGAAGCCATTCATTTTATGGCACCAGCAGACAATTATTCTGCATGACTTTTAAATGGCAAGAGACATTCCAAATTATCGCACCTGTGCCGCTTTGAAACGAAAGATATATATACATTATAATATCTTTTTGCCGTCGAAATGATTTTTAATGATGTTTTTATCCATCGGCGGCGATAAGTAATGGTAATTAAATAAAGATAAAACTGGTTTATTTCTAGGACTGGAACAAATGACTCGCTAATGGAAACAAAACGGTGACTGTGTGTCTGGCTGGTAAATCTCTACGCAATCATAATATTACGTAAATCTCCAAGTAACAGATTTTTGCTTGTTTAATAAGGCGAGTAAGTAGGAACGACCAAAGTGAAATATTTGTTGAAGAAACGTGCCTAGCATTTAAAAATAAGTCGATGAGCGTGTATTATTTTGCATATGTTCATTCATAGCTAACGTACGCATGCAGCCAACAGGCAAAGCCGTCTGCTCGTTAGCGTATTCTGCTTAATACGCCTGCAAGGCGCCTGCTTTTATCAGCCTTGTAACTCTGCGACCATTGCTGATCTATTGTGTTCGCCACCTACTATAGTTCTGCGCTAAGCCTCGTGTCATCAACCGCAGCAGGCTTTTGGCGCCAGATTGTTTTACCTCCTCAGGTTGGAGGTAGTGACCACCCAAGTGGGTGTATCTTTTACGCATCAGCGGGCCACACTCGCACATGAGGTGCTGGGGAGTTTCCTCTGCCCCTTGGCAGAACCTGCACATTTTTGTGTCTCTGAGCTTGAGGTTGAACATGTGTTTGTTCAGGCCACAATGCCCCGTGAGCGCCCTCACCAGTATGCGTAGATTGTTCCCATTTAGCGATAGGGCCTCACGGGCCGTCTTACGGTCGTAAGCCTTAATAAGCGCTTTGGAATCATTCAACCCTGGCGTGTTGTTCCAGTGGTTGACGGATTGTTCTAAACACATTTGTTTGAGCATTAGGTTTGCAAGGCTTTTTGGTACGCCACAGCAAGGTTCAGGGCCGTATAACGTTCCCTTTGCTCCCGTCCTAGCAAGTTTGTCGGTTTTTTCATTTCCCTCGATTCCTGCATGGCCGGGAACCCATCTTAGAATTACCCTGTTCTTTACGCCCAGGGAATTCAGTAGTGATATGCAGTTTTGCACTAGCTTTGAATTAATGGTATTCGAGGCCAGTGCCATAGGAGCTGCTTTGCTATCCGAGTGGATATAGATACGGTGGTTGGCGTAGTCCTTTTGGAGGTTGATATCAGCACATTCAATAATGGCATAAACCTCCGCTTGGAATATGGAGGCGTATTTCCCCAAGTTTACACTTCTTTCGAAGTTTGGTCGCTCTCTATATATACCACAGCCTACGTCAAGTCCCGATTTGGACCCATCAGTATACCATTTTTAAGGCTACCGGCCTCCCATTGCAGTTGGCTTTTTAGCCAGTCGTCTCTGGGCGGCAGTTCCACTGTAAATGTTTTCCAAAGTTTTGGAGTGGCAGCATGGTGTCTGATACCATGTTGAGGGTTGGATTTTCACTGACCAGCGCGCGATCACATTAGAAAATCGTAATTACTTACCTGGTTTAAGAGCCACAGATAAGGAGATAAATATCTCACAGATAAGGCGTTTTACTTACTCGTGTGATGACTAAAACCGATAGTGTTTAATTAAATCTTTGTATTTTCTTGTGTTTTTTCTATTTATTTGTGTGTTTTCTAATATTTCTTACGTTTTCATGTAATATTTACAATAAAATAATCGTAGCTTACTTTTATTATGACTTGTATACCATTATAAGTATACAATTCATATAAAGATGAATAATACGAGTATATCTACCTTCATATTTCAATTGTTCCAAAATGGACGTAAAAGAGGTCACATTTACCACGCTGACAGTTTTAACGACTAGTGGGCGTCTTTCTACCAGGGCTCTGACAATATTGCACAGCGCTCTCTACTACCAACAATTCACTCTGGAACCATTCATATAATAAAGATTAATATAGGTCATAGTTAAATTCATAATTATTCATTCCAAAAAGTGGAATTGTGGAAAACATCATACACATGGACACCATGGAAACGACACACGTAAATAGGTATTTTAAATTATCTCCGTCTTTATTATCATTTTAATTTATTTTTTTTCATTTTAAGTAAAGCATGAGATGCACATTCCTGCAGCATTACAAACTACTCCTGTTTGGGTAAAAAAAAGGAAGCACACTACAGCATCTTGATCACTACGTCTATGCCGCCTAACTAGGCCTAGACCTGTACTAAGACAGGCATACCAGATTTTTTTTTCCTTGTGCATACGTTTAGAAATAATAAAAGACAAAACAAATCAAATTAGATATTATAAGTATTTTAAAAATCATGAAATATCAATTGGATAAATAGAATTAGGGTGGAATTAGAATGATAGAATTGGTTAAAAATAGTAAAAATTAGTTCAAATTATTCAAAATAAGTTCAAAATTAAGTCAAATTTTAAAATAAAATTATCAATGGTCAAAAATGCATGTATTCGTCTGAAATATAAAATATATTTCTTCGAGGAACATTTCGACTAATTTATATGTATATCCATGTTTATTTTAAAATTGAAATTGAAAGCCATTTAAAATAAGGATCATTTTATCCTTCCGTCTATTAAATACTGAATCAAAAAATCAATTTAATAACTAAATGATTTTAAAAATCATTTGGAATTAAGTACGACCTTTTCGAATTCCTCCAAAGTATAAAGAACACGAATGGTTTTATGCGGTATTTAAATGCCATATAATTTAGCGGTTGTATATGCAATGAAAAAATGTTAAACATTTTGTAGCTCAGGTACAAAAATGATCGTTGATAGGCTAAGTCATACTTTCGCATTATTTTTATTATGACTATTTTATTAGTGCTGTTATTATTGCTTCTCACAGCTTTCCAAATTTTACTTTGCATATAATAGCCAATGATATATAAATTCAGATTTTAGGGTCATTATTTTATAAGCGCGGAAAAACGAGTCAAACTGTTATCAATTATTGTCCAGCATCAAATATTGTCCAGAATCCAAGCATTAGTGCAACAGAAATGCGTTTGTTTGTAGTGAATTTCTCCACGTTAAGATGCCATAGACCAGCTTATGTATATGCATATTAAAACGATACAGTCACTTGCGTCAGACTACTTATGTCTAAATCCGTATGACGTAGCCTCGACTAGGATCAGAAATAGCAATATGCCATAGTCATAGTCATAGTCATATTTTATTAATTCCAAATAGTACATACTGTGAAATAGGTACGTCATTTTATATTTGCTAGATGTTATTCACAACTTCATTTGTGTACATATACTTTTAATATGCAAAGGCAAGGCACCTTCAGATCAACTATAAAAATCAAAATCAAACAGACTCAAATAACGTTTTAATTTATATCATCTATTCAATATGTTTTTAAAAATAGTCAAGGATTTTTTTTAAAAATAATTAATTAATAAACAATAAGTTTTACAATAAAATCAACTCTAGAGTAACAAAATATAGAACAAAATAAATTTGATAAATGGTACATTATCTTTTAAAAATTGTGACGGCCTTGTCAAATTCATCAAAATTATAAATAACATGCATAATTACATTTCTGTTTATGCTTTTCTTAAATGCAACCTCTTTTAGTATTTTAATTTTTGCTACTAACGATTTGAAACATTGAAACCCCAAATATAAAAATGATTTCTGGTATGAAAAAGCCGCACTTTGGGAAATATTATATTATTTTTATTGCGAGTGTTATGTTCATTCAGACTCGAATGCTTTTCGCATAAATTAAGCACTGATATATAGGTACATTTAGATTTAAAAGTTAATATATTTTTATTTTTAAAAATCGGAGCACAGCGATCGTCTCTTTTTAACCCAAATATCGTCCTGAGAGCATGCTCTTTCAGTATAAAAATACAATGGCTATCTGGTGCATTATCCCATGTTAAGATACCGTAAGCCATCTCCTTATGAAAGCACGCATAGTATTTGCTCATTGCGGCTTGTTCTACGGCTAGAAATTTAATTTTTTGTATGGCATAAACAGCGGAACACAGTTCCTTCGATAGCCTCTTTATATGTGGACTCCAGTTATCTGGTCTATTGTAATACCCAGAAATTTGGCGGTGTTAACGACCTGAACTTTGTTGGAATCCATGCTGATATTGATGTTGTTTATATTTATGTCGCTGATATTATATGTGGATGGATGGTATACTGAAATTTCAATCACTGAATGGTGTTCTTTTTACTCAACTAAATAGTATAGGTATGGCAAATTACTTATTTTTTAATTGCACCTACAAATAAAAGATTTTTAATATTTCATCTCCTAATTGATATGTAAATCGATTATATCTGTAAGCACAATATAATGTGATTACTATTATTAATATATTATTAATATAATGTGATTGAAAAGGATCGAAATTGACCTCTTCTTATTAGCTAGGCGACCCTCATATTGCTTACGCTGCGCTAGTGTGGACCTCTTTACGAGCGAAGGTTATGTATTAATAGATCTTCCGAAGAGAATAACCACTTCCGGAAGATTACTTATATCTATAAGATCGAAATGATGTGATGCTGTTTATGGTCATCTAATTATTTACACATATAACATGAGTAATTACCTATCGACGTATCATTTGGACAACTCTGGAAGTATGGTAATATATATGCGGATGATACCAGTGTCATTGTCGATGCGTTAGTTGGACCAATCGACTCTATAAATATATATTTCTAGTGCCGCATCTCTCCTCATGGTTCGCAGCCAATGGACTTCTTGTCAAGATCGACAAGACGCTATGCATTTCCGACATCAAAATGCCAATAACAATAAATTTCTAGTGTTCAGAAATGATTTGGGATTGCGCTGGGATCTCCACATTTACAGACTTGGTCGTGCTTGTTTTGCATTGTTGTAACTAGTACCATTGATTATATGTGGCATTAGAATGCTCAACTCCATAGTACCATTTGGAAACCGATATAATAGCATTGATAATATTTTTTTTTTTATAATGGACTGATTAATTATAAAAATCCAATAATTTAACTAATGATAACAAAAATAAAATTCCATTTTTAATCGCATTTTTTTATATAGGCTGATTAAATCACAGAAATAATCCCATAGATTCCAGGCTGGATCACTATTTTCTGTTGGGCTAAAATTAACGGAATTGCATTTTAATTCTGTCGATCAAATGCAATAACAAGCCATACACTTACACATATGATACATGCACACATACATCTACACACTTCATAGTAGGGTTGGTTGTAAGAGATTGTCTAAAGACAATAAATCCGCCCATTGTAAAATATAGCAATAAAGAGTAGAAACAAACAAAAAAATAATACGGAGAGACAGAACGTTATCTATTAGCCTTATTAAAAATTAGTAACTTAATTGAAATAATATTAAAATAATAACAGCTAAGATTTAAACATTCGTTTGTATATTATTATTTAATATTATATAGGCGTGTTTAGAGTGCCATCTACAGTGAGCCGCCATACTGTTATACCGCGAAAGTCGTCATATTGATTCGTAGTATAATTCTGGTTGCCAAATTGTAGTACGGCATTGATAAATCTAGTACACTTTTATAATCAATGCTCGCACCGACTCTCGCTAATAATACGCGGTTAATATACGTAATACGTTTATTTCCTCAACATATATAGTGACTAAAAATGAGGGCCGGTGCCGCGGCTTTTGTTCTTCAAAAGCGGCGATTCGATGTTTAGCTCATCTTCCTCTTGACAAGCCTACGGGAGACTTGTTACATGTATTGGCAATTCTGCGTTAGTCTACAGAAATTTAAATAGTTTTAAATCAATAATTGTAACTAATATTAGGATTTAATATAAGCATTAATTGTACTTGTCGCTCGGTGAGGGACGCATTGTTAAAATCGGAACAGTCTTTATATGTTATTGGCCCATCTTATTCAGTATAATAATTAGTAATTGCAAGGAGCACACCAACCCATATTGAAGCATTCAAGGCATTGTGTGTTCAGATGTCTATGTTTCGCATATGATAAATGCTCAGGTCGTTGATATCATGGGCGACCGTGTGATAAATAATTCTCGCACTCTTTTCATACTTTCAACTCGTCGAATAAATTAGCTGGAAACGTGCGTACAATATTAACTGATTCGTGAGTCAAGGGATTCGTAACGCGTGCGGTTCTCCGATGTTATTAAATGTTGTCGACGAATACCTGATTAAAGCTGAGACTGATATTATTTATTGTACTAATAATAATAGGGTAAAGAGGGGCAACATGGATGGGCTCAATTTTAAAAGTAAAAAGAAAAATAATGAAAAATATTTCCTTTGAAAATTACAAATGATCTCTTAACCCTCCGAGTGGCGGCATAATTTCATGGCAGACCGCGGTAATTATTGGAATTTCTTGCAATATCGCCGCGATCGACAAAAAGTACTATAACTATGGAACTAATATAGCAATCATAAAAAGAATAACTGTGCAATGATCGCATTAAAATTTTGTAAATATAATATTGAAATCTCATTTTGTAAAACAATTAGAAAATTATTAATAAATATGAGAGTAATACGAAAAAGTGAAAAAACTCGGCATTTCTAACTTGTACTTGTCTCACGGAAAAATACAGAATCCTATTTAGAAATTGTAAATACTATCGTGATATTTATTAGATTCTCTATCAAAGGTAATATTTAGTTTTGTTTATTTACATACAAAAATATTTAGATATTAGCTCATAAAAACCAATAAAAAAAAATATAATTTCTCGAAAAAAAAAGAGGTTGATTTCGACAATGGAATTTTACCAAAAATAGCAGCCGTCTATGTATCTATGGTAATAATGAGATATTTGGTATGGATTATAGGATGCGTTCGAATTAGAAAATAATATTACTTTGCGCTCCGGGAGCAAGCCGCCAATATTGGTCGTTACGTAGTCAACGGTGTTGTGATGTGCAACCAAATTTGGTCGTTACGTAGCCGAATAGCCGAAGGGTTAAGTATTTACATATTTAATCCAAAAACATATAATTACTAAAGATTTTAATGAGATAAAATATTTGGGGATTTTAGTGATTTTGGAGATATAGTAATAATTAATGTTATTAGTGATATAGTGATAATTAGTGATGAGTGATTAAGTGATGTCTTAATAATATAAATAAACGTATACAAATATAAATTGGTATGAATATTACTAATAACATTTGCTCCGTAAATGCGGTAATTATATACATAAATAAATTCATGAATTAATTTGATTTTAAAGCTGTATGTCACTCGGTTAACTGAGAAATAATTACAATGTTTGCGAGCAAGACGCCCTCTGTTACGCCACGGGACGGAGAAAGACAAAAATCTGCTGCCTAAATTAACTTACGAAGCAATCAAACAATAATGTTAACGTTAATCATTAATCGTCTAAAAGCGTACGGTCGTTTCCGGTGCGATTTTTAAGTAACGCTTTTTTCCACGTCGCCAATGTTGATGCTGAAAAAAATAAATATTAATAAATCATCCAATTAAACGAAACCAGTTGCAGCCACTTCACGGTGAGGCCTTGATTGTTCAAAAAGTGCGCGATGTTACTTTTTTCGCGAAGCGCCTAGCAAATATTTATATTGCACGTCGTAGCGGGGGTTTTTAATTTGACATTTTTAGAGATACCTAGATATTTGGATTATATTTGATGCTTAAATTAAGGTCCAGTGACAGGCGTAGGGTAGCTCCTATGAGGAATATATTAGCATTATTAAAAAAATATTTCTGTTATAATTATTAGCGAAAAACGACACAAGGTATAACTAGAGCTGTCGACTACAACGGGCGAACCCGTCCCCTCAGGAAGTTTTAACGAAATTTGATAGTTCTGTCTTCCGTGGGGTGAGCGCAGAAGACTTAGGCGAAAACAGTCCACCGTCAAGCTCCGCCACATGCCCGTAAGAGGCCAACGCCTTAACCGCGAGATTGCCAGGTATGTTACCCAGCGGGCACTCACGCCCTTACTACCAGTTGCAACCAGATTACTCCGGTTTCCCGTCTGGTTAGTTCAAGGTCACTTGCGCGGTCCTTTCCCTTACGTAGCGGTGTAACGGTGTCTACCGAATCTATCGCGGATTACGGCATCCTTTGCCCGGCTGTTCACCCGGAATCGGGTAGCCGATGGTTGTTTCGAGAGCAGTCACCGTAAGGTGATCAAGTACCCCCGCTCTACATATAGGAGACATTACTGTTTCCAGACTCCCCCGACTGCTAGTCAGATTGAACAATCGATTGGATAATGCCGCACGGTGGGCAAACCGTCCAAGAGCGCTAAAAGATTGACTCCTGGGGGAAACTAGCCCTCAGGCCAGAGTCCTGCCCGGGCTCGCACTTCATGCGTGGAGGCCACCGGTTGGGTATTGACCCGTGAGCGTGACCGACCCTGAACAAATGGGTCTTCGTGGCCAACTCCAACAGGGCCCATTAGCTCCCTACTACATTAGGTACATATATTGAGTTGTCAACCACAACGGGCGAACCCGTCACCGCAGGACGTTTTAACGATTGTTCGTTCTATCGACCGTGCAGTGAGCGTAGAAGACTTTGGACATAACAAATCCGCCGTCTAGCTACGCCACAACCCGTTAGAGTCCAACGCCTTACCGCGAGTAGCCAGGTATGTTACCTGGCGGGCGGCACTCGCGCCCTAACTACCAATTGTGACCAGATTTCTCCGGTCTCTCGATTGGTTCCGAGTTCGAGGTCGCTTGCGCGGTCCTCTCCCTTACGAAGCGGTGAAACGGAGTGCACCGAATCTATCGCGGACCAAGGCGTCCTTTGCCCGACTCTGAACCGGGATCGGATGGCCAATGGTCATTTCAAGAGCAGTCGCCGTAAGGTAGACAACTACCCCCGCACAACTACCCCCGCTCTATAGGAAACAATACAGTTCCCAGACTCCCCCGATTGTTAGTCGGAGAGCACAATCGATTGGCTAGCGCCGCTCGGTGCGCAGACCGTCCAGGAGCGCCAGAGGATTGTTCCCAGGGGAGACTGGTTGACCCAGTGTCCTACCCAGGCTCGCACCCCATGCGTGGAGGCCATCGGATGGGTGTTGACCCGTGAGTGTGACCGACCCTAAAACAGAATGGGTCTTCGTGGCCAACTCAGCAAGGGCCCATTAGCTCCCGACTACATTAGGTACAGCGCCCGCTCGGCACTTAACATCCTTTGCGGGATATGTATGGCGGCCGGCTGAAATCCAAACTATCCCATACGGGATATCGCGCTCGCCGCTCAAGAAAATGTCGTTTAAATTTCGAAATGCGATTGTATATTCTATCGAATGATGCCATAATATAGCCAAATATGCAACACTATGAAATTGCTCGATTGCCGCATGCGATGTTAGAAATATGAATTACTACATCCCTTACAAAATCGGTGACCTCATTTCTGACGACAGTCGCAGATCGGCCATGGCGGCGGCGCGCGCGATGTTCGCCGAAGTGATTGTGTTGTGAAGTGTTTTCTGGATATAAGTGCAGTTTATACCGGATAAAAGTGAGTATTTCCCTTTTTAAGTAGATTAGCCAGTAGGATTATATAATTTCGACAATCCATTTGCTGTTTTTCACGAATTTTCGAAGAAAACACTTTGTCAACAAACCAAGGCTCGCGAAAAAAATGCCCGTGTTTATTTTGTAATGTTTTTGAAATATCCCGTTATATCGCGAAACATGACGTAATGTCGCTTTAATTTACTAATAAAATAGGTATTGCTTCATTTACATCCTAAGTTATCACATAATTAGGCGTATTTTGAACATTATATGTTGTGTTCTAATATTGCTCGCGAAAATGAAACTTGTTTTGATAATTACTATGAGAGAAAAAAGTGCGATTTTCCATAGTTTTTCGATGAAATGTGACTCTTTGGAGTATAGTAATTAGTTATTAGACATATAATAAGTCTATGATAAGACAATATAATTGAAAAAATCTAACGAATTTTATATTATGGGCATTCAAAGTTTATTATTAGGTTCAGACGCGGAAACTCTCAAAACTTTAGATTTTTCTATAATATCAGACAAAGCTCAAAGTTCTGGTGTGATTTCTAAGAAGAAGTGATGTAGTAATAAAGTTATTTTGAAAGAATTTCATATAAAAAAATACCATAAGTAGTCACAAATTAAAAATTAAAAAAATTTTTTTTTACGAGAATACATACAATTTTTCTTGGCTGAATAAATAAATATTTTTTCCGTATTTTTGTATGCAAATAAGTAAAAAAAAATATCGTTTTGGTAAAGCATTTAATAGAGAACATAACTGTATTTACAATTTTTGATATTTACAAAAACTGTATTTACAAAAAAATCGAAATGATTTTATAGGCGAGTTTTTTCAGTTTGCCAATTTTGTAATATTTATTCATTATTATCCTAATTGTTTTACGAGATAAGGTTATAATGTTTTATATGTCAAATTTCAATGCGATCATTTTTCTCTTTATCTTTTTTTAATCCGATTAGTGGTTTATAAGTTATGATCGTTTTTCTCAAGGCCGTTGACTCGCGTCGATTTTTTGCGCGAATATGTCGCGCGCAAAAGTGATAGGTGACTTTTTACCTCGCAACGTGAGGGGTTTGAACATTTATGCCGTAATATTTTCTAAATAGCCAGAAATCCATGGATTCATTTCGATGAAAATCCCATGAGGAATGGCTACAGAGATTTAAAATAAAAAAACGTGTGTTAATCTCAGAGTTTAAGAGCTGAAAAACACTCTAAACAAACTGGAAACATGTCTAAGATTACTTGTTTTTAACAAAATTTTGGCGAAAAAATACGCCGTGATAGATTATTTGGTATTCTTTTTTATTCACTGAATAATTTTACTGCAAACCTGATGATTTAAAAAAAACAATCCCTGTAAAGGGTTTAATAAAATATCAACCTATCAATTGACATTTGAATATGTTACAATAAAAATCGGAACAGAAAATCAAATTGGCCAATTTGGCTTGGCCTAGTACGTTTTGGCAACCCTTTTTGTGCCGGCGACATGAAGGTGGCTGATTTAGGAATTTGTTACCGAGGAAAATCGTCTTTTATATTTGAATTCCGGATCTTTAGTATTTTTTTAATAACAAGGTCTAAATCAAAAATAATATATATTATTTCCGACCGTTTTTATGTTAAATATGTTGGTTATTATTTAACATTTTCTTGTAAAATAAGTCACATACACACAAACTACCTAATATCTAAAATCCATACTATTCCCCAGGCCATAATAGTCTAAAAAATATTACAAAAAAGTTTTTTTTATGTTGCGCCCACTTGTTTGGTCCAAACGCTGTATTTTTAAAAATATTTTTAAAATTGAGGCACAAACATAATTTTAGCATTGAGTTAGTACAAGAAAATAAAAACATCGCTTATTTTAGTTGAAATGTTACCTAACTAGGCGGAGACCTGTTCTAAGGTAAACTGTTTATAAAAATAGCATGTATCTTATCATCGATACATTTATTATTATTATATTGAAGTTATTATTATTAGTTATATTATAATAATATATTAGTTATAATAATAGACAATAAAAATCTATTGTGGGTTTATAAACACTCGCATAACTCTTGAATCCCTTGACTGATTTCAACCAAACTTAGTACACATAAGAATTAAGTCAGGGAAAAAATATTGTGGTGGTAAGACACTCCTAGCACCCTTAGGGGTTGGGTGGTTGGTAGCACGTAACGGGAGGAGGGGGGTGGAACCCGGAAACACTGGATAACTTTCCGCTAGTTTTAAATAAACCATTGAGTAAATTGATTGATAAATAGAAAGATTTTGTTCAACAAACTATACACCAGTTTGTATTTGAATCTGACATTCAATGACAATGATGGCCATAACACAGGAAAACAAAAAAATCGTTGTCTTAGATCTGACACTTGTTTTTGAATAACTTTTGTCCTCTGAATGCAAAAAAACAGGTTTCTATTACTTTATTTTTAAAGCTACATGATCTTTGTCTCAAAAGTAACATTCAGATAAGATGTAGAGAATAAAACTTGACATGATAGAAGAAAACTAACGACATTTTTGAAATCAGCATAATTTTAAAACAGTTCAATAATCGTATAATCAAACATTCTTCTTTTATAAGGGATCCATTTTGTTTTTTTCGCGCTCTGGAGGCTTAATCTCAAAAAAAAAACCAGCTATATTTGTCTACGGCACATGTAAACCAAATGGACAATAGTCAAATTTCCGTCCACGCGCTGGACGGAATTTTAAATAAGGGAATGACCCAAAGGCAAAGTGTAAAACTCTCACAATTAAGCAATAAAACAAATTGAATTTAAATGTCACTACAACAGCCACCTTCACAAATAATCACATGGCATGTTTTTAATTTTGCCGTTCAGCTGCAACAGATATAATCGTTAAAAAATGTGCTGACGCCCGGCGGCTTGTAATTACGGAGCTTTTGCGAGAGAAGCGCCTCCAAGGTCACACCATTGTTTTAAAATGTACAGAGGCACTCTTCCGCGTTCAACTACGCAGTCGACAATCGTTTCGCAATAACATTAACACAATAAAATGTATGATGAGTCGCAAAGGTTGAATCGTATTGACACCGGTAGTCACCATTGTAAATATGTAAAAACAAGCTCGTAACCCAGGAATTGATTAGTAAAATTAATCATGATGAGTACCTACCTATGATTAACATTGATTAGTAATAAAATCAATAATGCAACCCTTAGAATTTACTATATGTGAACGAAATATGAAATATCGTCGTTGTTGTGCTAAAATAGTAAATGTGTAAAAATAAGTGTTTTAAGTAACTATAACTGTAGCTGTACTAAGCACTATAACTGTACTCTGTTCACAATGAATGTCATTGCTCACTGTCGTACTCAGAATAAATCGCAGAATGTTGTTCCAAAATCTCCAATGTGATAACTGCAGTAGAGGTAGTCGATACGACTCATCTGGTTTTTGACCAATATCCTTTTTATCATTTACAAGCATACGAAAGTGCCTATGTTATACATTAGCTGTTGTATCACATAGGCACTTTAGAAAATTTAAAACGTTGCAATATCATCAACATTGATGGCACTTTAGTTATTTTCGTATATAGCAATAATGGAATAAAACGACCAATGACCAATATGATATATTAGTGCCCTATTAGATCATGTAAAATTTGAGAATAATTTATAATGTCATTATGGATTCGTGCCCAAAGAACCAAAGTGTTTTTTTAATTTTAAATGCATCAAGTAATCCCAATTAAATTTTGATGCTATTGTAGACGGGTTATTAGTACCCTAACGACCCCAAACCATTGGCATGACATTAGTCTATCATGTGTCACTGCAGTTGAAATTAGAATGAAACATTTGGAGGCTTAAATTTTCAAACGCTGTTTTCTCAAAATACGTATTTTGTATATTGACTACAATTGCTGTAGTATTGCCTCACAAAACAATGTTTTGTTTTAATTGAAAGTAAACGGATTCCTATTGCGTGGAGCTAGACATTACTTGATCCCGTCGGGATACGTCGGGAAAACTATCATCTAGTTTCACGCTGTACGATTCCACTATCTTTTAATTAAAATGCCAAATAACCAGGAAAGTTGAAGACATATTATAGATGAAGCAGACGTAATAAATGATAAAAAAAAACACAAAATAGGTGGTATTAATACTGCTATCCATCTGACATAAATTTTATGATCTTCTATCTATCATACAAAATAATTTTTAAGAAAAAAAATCTTATTTTGAATTTTCACTCTCGAATAACGCATGATAAATAAATTATATTTCATTACATTTTTCAATTTAGATATTTTGTAAACCGATATTTTATGTTCATAGTAGTAATATTGTTATTTTTGGCTATTTGAACATTTTTTATATCAATTCGGATATAACCATTCCGATTGTAATATATTTTTGACCTATATACCTACCTTTAACTGCGTAACTCCTGCTTTCAGGTGACATTCTAAAACTGAATAAAAATACTGATATACTCGTTAATCACTTTTCTCAGAGCAGGTTCTTAAGGCGCTGAAATACAAAATTTGTCAAGGTCAATAGGTACTATAATGTACTAAGTTATGTATATACAGGCGGTTCCAAAACTATTGACCTTGAGTCAAGATTTCAAAAAATATTTTCAGTTTCCGAAAACCACACTACTTATAATTTTATATTTTATTTAATTATTAGGCATTAATCATAAAATATTAAAAAAGTATTTAATTCTATGCATATAGTATGTATATGCAACTATTGAAAAACTTGAAATATTGAATTATGATCAACTTTTTTGCAAAAATGTATATTTACTTACGTAATACTGGTGTTTTTAAAAGAGTGGACCATAATTTGACCACTAAGAATTAAAAACTATTTTTTGAATATTCGGAAATATATTTTTGTTTTAAATCTGAGTGGGAAGTCTTTTACAGTGTTTTATTTTATTTAAGCCTTCGTATTAAATAATAATGAATATCCTAAAGTCTAAATAAAAATGCTATTTTTATCGGTAGCAATATCAAAAAAAAAATGTAGATGATTTTCAAATATGTTTTCCATGTAAACTTATTTTCTATAAATATCTCATATTTTTAGAAGATATAAAATAGTAAAACTATTTTTTTTGTTGGTTATCTAGGTTTGATGTACCGAATCATTCCTCTAAATAAAATATGTTTAGTCAAACACAGTATACTGATGAGACAGAATTGAATCACCCCCAACAATTTTTTGTTCTATATTATTTTACTACTGTCAAGCAATTTGAAAAATTGTCCATAATGCTCAAGCTCAATCGCAAGCACTTTAAAAATTTCTACTTTTTATTGTTGACTTTAAATGACAATACTTTTATTAAGAGGATACAATTTTAACCATTATAATGCGATGTATTAAAAGACGCAGTGGTTTCAAAAGATCGCCCTAAAAATAGAATATTTGACTATATCGTATTTGAAAAATAAAAACTAGGTATAAAAGAAAACTAATAATGGCCACAGAAATTATTCATGACATTAAACTAATCAACCAGAGCAAAGAGTCAAACTGGAAGCCCTGAACAGATGGTTTTAGAGTGGAATCTTCATTTAAGATATGTAAATACGTTTAATCAACTAGCAAATTAAAAACAAAGAAGTCGGTTGTATGAACCAGAACAAAAACATATGCAGAATAAACAAAAGGCTGTCAATATTGGAATTAAATGTGCCTACCTGCCCTTCATATGATCTGAATTATTCTGTACTGTTACTAATGGGCCCTTGGGGGTCAAAAAATACCTGTCCAATGAAAGGTCTGATTGAGTATATTCCGGAAATATACATCTGTATATGTATATGGATACATACATAAACCACAAATATTTCATTAAAAAACCGTAAAAAATATAATATAAATACAATAGTTCACTTGTTGTAACGGCAGTCGTGTAGTGTATATATATATATATATATATATATATATATATATATATATATATATATATATATATATATATATATATATATATATATATATATATATATATATATATATATATAAAATAAAATTAGTAAAAGCTACTTAAAAAGTAGCGAAGGAAATCCCAGCTTGTATTGGGAAATGCTTATGTTTGAATGAGATATACTTACGGATGCGCACGACTTTCGACGGTGCAATGTAAGTTTAAAGGTCCTTTTGCAGTCGACTAACGATCACTATTCATCCATATATCTCATAAATAGGGCTTATCCTTATGCAACACAAAATGCCTTCAATTGAGACGAATTAAGCGAAAAAATAAAAAATTAAACTATTGATCACTTCGGCAAAGCCGTTTTCTAAATGAAAGTGACATTACGAAATAATTCAAATTTCGAATGCTACCAACATTTAAAATATGATACAATTGGCTGAGTTTGTTATCAACGAGCCATTAAATCGAAATAAAAATAAAAAAACCTCCATATGCGCAATGAAATGAAAGAAGAAACTTCAATCTTAATTTCTGGCAGAGGAGTTTATAATAAAGATTGTATAATGTTATCAAAATAGGGTAAACCTATATAAAATTGTATAATGGAAAGTCTTTAGAGTTTTAAAGAATTTTTTGTCTTGCCTTGGCAAAAAAGTGGTATATCCTGGTATTTTAGTTTTAGTAAATATGAATTTTGTGGTTCTTAGCAAATATAATATATATATATATATATATATATATATATATATATATATATATATATATATATATATATATATATATATATATATATATATATATATATATATATATATATATATATATATATATATATATATATATATATATATATATATATATACCTATATATATATATATATATATATATATATATATATATATATATATATATATATATATATATATATATATATATATATATATATATATATATATATATATATATATATATATATATATATATATATATATATATATATATATATATATATATATATATATATATATATATATATATATATATATATATATATATATATATATATATATATATATATATATATATATATATATATATATATATATATATATATGATAGATCATATAAACCGTACCCCCACTTCCATCATTTGTGTATGCCAGGAAATCATGATCACTCACACTTTCGAAGCAATTGCATTACTAAAAATTACCTTCCAGAAAAAGTGTTATGACCACTCGAGTAGGTGGGTAACTTCTTATCCAGGAGACTTTGGAAATTCTATAGCTCTCACAATAGGATAGAGGAATTAATAAGCAGATTAATTTGTAAAACATTAAACATAACTATTTGACAATATGATTGAGTTAATTGAGCATTTACACTAAGAGCTCTACATTTGACAATGAAGATGTCGGTATTATTTTTTACGAGTTCGTTTAATGATTGATTACCCATATTCAAATATGAATATATACAAGTGTATACAATACAATTAGGTTGCTATTCCACTTGATGTCAGTCTTGAAATCTGCATCCAACAAACTTCCTTATCAGAGATCAAAATCAATCAAACCTAGCCAATCAAAGACTTCCATTAAATTAGAAACCGACATGCAAATACAAAGTCAAACAAACTAATCAAGAGGTTTATTGTGTTTAAATACGGACCGAGCTGTCAGCTTGACCTCTCGCAAGGCGATGCACTTGTTGCAAGCCTATTATTTAATATCGCCCTTGATATCGCCTTATCTGAAGAAGCATCTACAAGCGCGTTGTTATCGGAAGGCAATGCTAAGCTGTTTATAGCATACACAAACGAAATAGACTTTGCATTTAAATGCCAATTTAAAAATCCTTTCCTATAAAGAAGTACTTTAAATTATAGTTAACGAAAAGATTTCAAATACTACAGTATTTCGAAATTCAATAAAAAAGTATTGCGAAACGTTACAAATATTGTTACTTGTATTTAAAAAACTATTTTAACTATTTATATACCATTATAATAACCCAAGTAATTATGTAAAGTCAATAAAATTAGTAATTAAATATGTAATAAGCAAAGGTAATATTTAAAAATAGTTTGTGATGTAAGAATTTTATTGTGTATTTTTTAAGATCGGCATGTACAATTAAAATTGTAAAGTTGTTTATGCAAATTTGTTTTTATTATACGGCTTAATTTTATGATATATAGGCACATATTGAGGTATTATATTAGAAGAGACGGTAACCGATTAGTTGTAGATATATTTTTTTATATGGCACATCTAAAACATAGAATATATATTTTTGTTCAATGTATTGTAATATAATTCAATTTTAATTATTATTATTTACTATTCTACATAATACATTTATATTAATGACAATTGCTGCCATTCTGTATGATAACACAGGCAAATTGTTTTTTTTTTCGAATATCGCTATCATGCAAAACAACAACCAAACCAATGTACAAACAAGACTACTTGAAAACCTATTAAATGAAAGTGTGCCGGTTTGCATAGGATCAAGCATGCTGATATTCTGTAGCATTGCGTTACAGAATAGAAGTAAATGTCACATGATTCATCATTAGAGGTACGGATTTTTCGCAAAACAAAACAGAAATTTCGCAAAAAAAAAAAAAACTAAATTTCGCTAAACATTACATATACCTACTGCATATAAAACAAAATTTTCATTGGCCTAAAATTTATTTTTTATATTAATTAAAAGCTATCATTGTTGTTTTTTCCAATATTCGACCATTTATAATCGTTCTGTCAGTAACGGCGAGATTATATTTAATAAAGAAGCGTTCTGCTTCTACGCTTTTCAACTAAAAGCGTAGAAGTAACTAACTCTGTAACGCTGCTTCAGCAAAAGTTAAGAAGAAGTATTTAGTACCCCAGAATATGTTCTTGACATTGGCATCTTCATTCCTATTTACAGATTGAAGCATTAGGCTATGAAAGTGATTATACGCATCAACTAGGGTTGTCGACTACAGCGGGCGAGCCCGTCACCTCAGGAAGTTTTAACGATTATTCGTTCTATATCCCTGGAGTAAGCGCAGAAGACTTGGACAAAACAGTCCACCGTCTAGCTCCGCCACAAACCCGTAAGAGGCCAACGCCTTAACCGCGAGATAGCCAGGAGTGTTACCCAGCGGGCTTACACTCACGCCCTTACTTCCAATTGCGACCAGATTACTCCAGTCTCTCGATTGGTTACGCATCAGCTCATTTTGAGAAAGTTCTCTGAAAAAAGGATTATTGAGGAGTTTTCGAGTAATGTATTTTGTTTTAAGGTGACTTTCAGTAACTTGCAGTAACTTGCAGCTACAGATGAGCAAAATAACTGACTAATATGAAAGTAGGCTTCATTTGTTGTATTAAATCTCATCTCGAGATACATTTTTGTGAAACTTTTTTCAGGTGCTTATTTTCGCATTTTTTAAAAATTTCAAGAATTTCTGCAAAAAATCGCATCTATTTCGTGAAAACGAAAATTCTGTACCTGCGTGGCTGCATTAAGTAAATTTTATATTTTGTAGTATGCGTTTAAATAAACGCATGTTATAGCTTTAATTAAGATTTCGAATGTTAAATTACCTTTGAGCTATTTGCGATAATTTGTATGCATAGTAATTGTGTAAAAACATCAGTAACACAATCAATTTATTTCAATCTATTATATTACAAAGGCTTTTATTTGGTCAAATTATTATGAATAGAAACTTCGCCCACCATTTAATTTTAATCAAAATAATATATGTTATGTAGTTCACGGCACTTCATTAAATAGATTTAAATCGTTGATTTATTGTGGTCAATTTATGACCTTCTTAATATCACATAAGTAAGAAAAATTATTACAAGTCATTATAATAATGAATATGTAGTTTGTTATCACGTGTTTGCAAATAAATTAATTAGGTTATTATTTAACAGGTTTGTTTAAATTAATTATGCCTGTTTTGTGAATGATTTTTATGTTTCAAATATAGTGACATAATTAGATGTGTAACAAATGAAGGTAGTTAATATCTGTCTATATTGGCTTTATAACAATATATTTTGCCTTAGAAAAACTCGAGAAATAAAATGTATGTCTTATTTCACTTCATTTTTAAAAATAGATTTTCCATCAAAAACAAATATTTTTTTTGTCTCATAATAAAATTTTATGTTTTAACGTTCATTAATATAGCTTCACTTTATAATGTAGGTACTATTTCTAGGTATGACGTATGCCCCGTAATTACAAAATAATAGGTAATCTAGGATAGGATGCATTATTTTTACCTTATTTAGTTATGAAATGGTAACCTTAAATAAAATTTATTTTACATTAGATTATCAAGAATATTTAGGAAATTAAATTTTCTTTCTAAAATTGTTGAATATTAGCTTAGTATGTGTTATAATTTTTTATTTAAATGAAATAAAGACATAAATTATTATTGGTATTTTAATTTCTGGAATAAATCTTTAAGAAAAATAAATATACAACTACTGTACTCATTTCTGTTTCTTTAGTGATTTTAGTAAACACAAAAATGATTTTAGTATTTAAAAGCAACTAATTCTTACACGTCTATAATTTTCCTGAATTTCCCGTTTACTAAAGTATTAATTTTGTTTTTTTTTAAACTTTTTAAGATAATACTATCCAGAAATATGGGAATATTATTCAGAATTTGTAAGTAACTTATCTGTATTTTACGCAGATATATCTACTTTTTAACCGACTTCAAAAAAAGAAGGAGGTTATCAATTCGATTGTATCTTATTTTTTTTTATTATTTTATTTTAATATTTGTTACCTTAGAACTTTGCCATTTATGATGAACCAATTTGGAAAATCCTTTTTTGATTAGAAAAAATATACTTACAGATTGGTCCCATTTTTATCAAAATCCTGTTCTGATGATGGGATCCATGGGGAATTGAGGGAACTACTCAAATATTATCATATGAAATCGAAAATTTACATGTTGGTTCAATTCCGATGATAATTCATTTATTTGTACATATATAAGCATGACGTGATTATTCACACTGGGTTGGATCCCGACGAGGGAACTCCTCAACGGTCAACAGCGCATACCCCAAATTTTGTATACTCATTAGGTTATGATAGCCCGTTCTAAATTTTATCATGATATGGCTGCTGCACCCAGGGTTTGCTCTCGACGAGGGAACTCCTCAACGGTCAACAGCACAGACACAAAATTTTGTATGTGTATTCAATTACGACAGCTCGTTCTAAGTTTCACCATGGACTGCGGCACCCAAGGTTGGCTTCCAACGAGGTAACTCCTTAACGGTCACCAGTACATACCTACATACAATTTTGTGTACGCATTCAATTATGATTGCCCGTTCTAAGTATCACCATGACATGGCTGCTGCACTTATAAAAAAAATGGAAGTCAGTTTTTCTTTTTGTTAAAATGTTGTCTATTATTTATTCAGATGTCGGTAGCATTTTAGTTAGGTATCTAAATTTCCGCATCGCGCGCATTTACCACTATGATTAGGTTGGTTGTAAAATATTGGCGTGTGGGATATGCTCACCTGTGGTAGTAAAAGGTCACTGAGTGTCCCATAATCCGTTGCTAATTCAAGGTGACTAATTGAAGGTCAAATACCCACTAAAACGAAGCATGTGTCTTGTCAAAATGTGTATTGTCCAAAACTGCAAGAAATGATAGCGAAGCTCGTCCTTAAAAAACCGAGCCTATTCACTCGCTGCTATGGCTGCTAACTGAAGCAACCTGTATACACAATGCATGTTTCATGAGATTGCGGATCACGTTTACGTAGTGAATACAGTCTCTTTGTAGGAGTGGATACTTAATTATATCAGTTAAAATTAACAATAAGGACGCTATCTTTATACGTCTCCTTCGCAGCATCATTTGTACCTGACAGAAAAATGAGTTTCAGTGAACGAAACAAAAGCATTCGAACGGATCAAAGATACTTGAACATTCGTTTTTATTTTTAAGATATACATATATTATAAGACTCATCTAGCATTTCGGAGAAACGGCAGTTTCTTGCTCATAACAGAACCTTGGTGAGAATTTGTTCCTCTATCTATCTCATATGAGGATGACCTAGAAAAGAACGAATTCGTTTTGTTCTTATTCTAAGTATGAGTATTCTCCATGAACACGAGTATTCTCCATGCAGAAGATTATTTTACTTCAGCCCCGGTGCGCACTTGCGGCCAGGCCACGGCGACCAACGAGATACTACGAAATGTATGGAATCGCCGTCGACCACGCGCACCTAAGCCGCGCGGCCAAGTGCGAGCGGTCGAGGCCTCAAGTGCGCGCAGGGGCTAACGGATTACTTTTGCAGCCACACTACTCACGGATTTAGTGAGGTGGTGTAATAGTTTATTTATTTATTTTATTTTTAAAATATAAAGGAATTCTTTTTGCCAAATGATTTTGCGTTTATCATAACTAGGCAGTGCCTGTTCCAAGAAAAACGCATTTTTTTATGATAACAAAAAAAAAGAAAAAAATGTTTTATGAAAAAGACATTGTTATAGTAAATTTACAAATAAAATATAAAAAAATAAATTAAACAAAATACGCGAAATAATCATTTAAAAATTTAAATAATCATTAAATAATAAAAATAGTAACATATCATTTAAAAAAAACCTGAATTTACCCTGGTTTACATATAGGTAATTATGTTGTTAGAGATGTGAGGGTGTGTATATAGTGTGTGTATGTGTGTGTGTGTAAATGTGTTGCTATTTTTGAAATGTCATGAGGATACATTCAGTTATTAAAAGATGTTTAACTAGTGATGCAAGGATTATATATTTACCGACTACGATTCCGTTTTCGATTGTTTCGAGAAATAATCGCAGATTACAATTCCGATTCCGATTATTGCCACAGTTCTTATATGATACATCCGTTATGGTTAACTCTGCAAAATATGACTATTGCGAAGTAGATAGTTACTGTGTTGTGTTATTTATACCTACTTACCCGAGTATTCTAAATACACATGTACGTACATATGTTATTTTTAACCTACTTATTATCACATTTTCTTAAAAATTAAACGGTGTTTTATTTATTTAATTATGACATGTATATCCTTAACCATTTATGGATCATGGAACATATGAGTCCCATAATTTCAAAAATCATTTAATAAATAATCAAACATGAGTAATTTATAAATTATATTTTTTCTATTTTATTAGGACATCAGAATCCTAATATTTGGCAATATCCTAATAATAGAATTGGCAAAACAATGAAATTATCGTTCAAAAATGATTGTTTGTAAAAAAAACATCGCAAATGGCCAACGAACTCGAATGATCAACGAACGGTAAATTTAAATTATTAAATAAAATACTTGTCGCAATTTTTTCAACTTTAAATTATTTGTTTTGTTACTTACTGACTTATTAAGTTAATAAAATCAGACTTATTACTCTATAATAAATATTTACATTTCTTATGGATCACAGTTACACATTTATTCCATCAATTTATACAAAATCTATTGAACGACTTTTCACAATACTTGACATTTATGTTATTTACATCGCGCTTTAACAGTTTTACGTATTAGACATTTCCCTACTCTACCGTAAAGCTTATGGTCCTCAGAGGCCTAAGAGTTGGGACTTGTAATTAAAGTGTTATTGTTAACAATAAATTATTCCGGATAAATCCAGCTATTATAAATAATCTCTCAGGTGCTATTAATGTTTATTGGAAGGACATATATGTTTGTGCAGTTTTATTGAGTTTTGGGGAATTGCTATTGTTGCGCTAATATTGTCATGGGTCAAAGTTTCGTGAAAGATTAAAATGTTTACTTTATCTTGAGCGATATTTTACGAAGTATTCGACAAAGGCTACGACTCTTCGACAAGGCTATTCGACAAGGCTATTCGACAATGATCCTCTGCTGCCCAAATCATATTAATATAAGCATATTGGAGATTAAACTTTTCATAAGAGTTATTAGTGTTGTCTTAGTCTGTTTTTTGTTGTTTATTCGCCGATAATCGCAGTTTAATCGTATTGTAGCCTAAGAGGTATGATTTGACCACTCTTACTATAATGGCTACTGGAAATACGTAGCTAGCACTCATCTTAATATTTTAGTATATTGGTTATATAGCCCCTTTTAAAAAAAACTATATTTGATACTGAAATTAAATGGCTTAATCGTGGCCATTAATATCAGTAAAGGGTGAGAAAACTATGAAGTATTTAAAAAAAGCATGAAATGATTTTACCGTTTTAATGTTGTTGCAGCAAAAACCGTTGTCCAGAGAGGATTGACTAACAGTTAGTCATCGTAATTTATGTTTCTGCGGCTAGGCGGCATACAGCCGGTCTTGCTTTACAGATTATAGAGGTGAGCTGTGGTTGCGCGCGGATTTTGAAATTACGCTATACGTACATCACTTACTGTATCTTTCAATTTGCGATTTTAATTCAGCGATTGAAGTTTTAAAAAAAATTGAGAGGGTTCCACAGAGTAGAGAGCTTATAGCCTTCGTTGAAGTTAGTGGTTCTTCTTATTTCTACGGTTTCCATACTCGGTGGGTTTGAAGAATTGAAATTGTTTAGCATCTTAACTATTCGATGTGTTACGTCCTTGGCGTTTAGTAACATTGCTCGTGATATGTTCGGTTTTTTGAGTTTCGTCTGGATTGTATCATGTGTGTATTTGTGTGTATGGCGTGATTTTTTTACCGAGGACATATCATTGACATGTTCCAACTCCGGGTAAAAAATATATTGCTTTTCGGCCAGCTTTTTATACGGTATAATATGCCTACCGACCAATTGAAATTATTGCAATAAACAGCAAATTTTCAGGAAATAAATCCTAATAAAATCTGGATTTATTTGTGTACATGTCAGTGCTTTATTTATTTATCAGTGCTTCCTATTATTGGTAATTAATGCTTCTTTAAGAAGTTGGTATATTTACGATTGTATTGTATTTAAATCCTATTTTTGGAATGTATTTAAAAATATATATTTATATGTTATTTCGTTAGTAACAATAAATACAATAAACTATTTGTTTTCTATGATATTATAAATTAGGCAGGGAATGCATCTTTCGTCAGTATGGACCGCCATTTCACACTGGTAAACGTAACAGAAGGAGGTCCAGTGATCATCATATCACAGACCTGCAGACCAAGAAATATTCTTGACAATAATCTAATAGAAAATCCTCTGATCAGGACTGAAATTAGTGTCATGGAGTTGGATCGGGGCTGAAATAATGTTGTTGCAATACCAGCAACAAAAGCAATCTGACCGAAGCCACTGTCCAGCCTTGGTACAAGGTGATAACACCAGAAAATCTCACTCGTCTGGTAGATTTAATGCAACGAAGAATCAAACCAGTGCTAGAAATAAAAGGATATCTTACCAAATATACATATTTTAAATGTTTTATTTCAAAGCAAAATTTAAAATAAAAGTTTTGGATATTTTGAATCTACTGAAAACAACAATAGAAATTATTGAAAATTATTGTGGTAATATAAATTGTAATAGATCATGCTGTAATTTAAATTTAAAATAAAAATAATTATAATTTAAATTTGTGCGAAATTTAAGAAATTCATTAAAAGTGATCTGAATTAATGCCACTAGTGTGTATACCGATTGGATTATTATTACGACTTGTAATTTCCGTTGGAAATATAAAAATTGCACACTGAAACAGCATCTTAAAAAATGACCTACGTTTGGTTTTAAACTGTTAATATACTGAACACATACTCAGTAAACTAAATTTTAATCTTGAATTAAATTTGCCTAAAAACCACATACAAGCATTGTGGTGTGGAATTATAAGAATATTAATTCTAATTAATGTTGACTATAATTATTATTATGGCGAGTTGTTACTGTTTAAGTGGATGAGTAATGCCTCAAGACGGCGGCGTTGAACCATAAATTGGCGGCGGCGCACTCGATGCGTTGTTGCGGCCGCACCTGAGTCTGGACCACCAGACAGATTGGCAACACAGTGAAAGATGAACATCGTTTGGTTCTGTATAGCCGCCTGGATATAGCGATGCGGGTGTGTGTGACCGATAGATCACGAGCCTGTAACAGATTATTATTTATTGTGTATTAATTTATCAATACCGTAGCCTTAGCTTTATCACTAAAATAGAACATAATAATTAACGTTATTTTATGGAATTTTCGTTTTACTCAAACTTTTCTCTTTGCTTAACATTATTGTTTGATTTTATTGGCTTTGCTTAGAGTTCTTCAGTTCTTCAGTTCTTGATTAGTGTGCGTACATTGAATAAAAACCTTCTGATATACAATATTATCTCGTGAAATATTTCTTTTAACTCCTTACTAAATATTCGATATTTAGTGAGGAGTTAAAACTAAACATTCGGTACCCATTACAATTACAATTACAATTACAATTTAGTTCTGCTCCAGTAGGTAGGCTTTCCTACACTTGGATGCGTCTTGGCCTCTAAAATTTTAAATAATGTAATTAATTAAAGAATATTAACTATAATGATATAGTTGTGGCAATATAAATTAATTTTAGTAAATTATAATTGGTTTGAAAACCATTGCTAAATAGAAAATAATCTAATAATCAAAATTGCTGATCAAGAAAAGAGCTCATTGTCTGTAGTCATATTATCATAGGCATAATTACCAAGGCAATAACATGATGGTCATGATAATAGATAAGGGTATACTAAAAATTCCTAAATTTAAATAAATTGTCAAATCATTGGTTTAATAATTAATATTCTGATCAAAATATTAAGTGTGATTAAACTATTATGCCCTCATGGTCAAAATTATGGTCATATAAACTCGCCCGAATGGTTTGGATCGTGGTTGGCCGCCTGGCCAGCTGTTGGCCTTCAAATATACAAGTCGTGTAAATATCAAACAACGACCCAGTGTCATCTCTTCTTTTTAAACTATCCAATCGATTCCATGGTGCCCATATTGTAGAGAGATTTAAATATGGAGACTGCATCGATTTTCTCGTTTTATGTAACTTAAAAATAAAATTGATTTTTTTATTTATTTAAAGAATAACACATCATTATAAACTGCAGTACATTGATGCATTAGCACTTATAGAGGCGTTATCATAAACAGTAGCAAAATAGACAGTTTCAATATCATTTTTCAAATGAATGCCTAGCTAGGCCTAGGCCCGTGCTACGGCAAGCGTACCAACGAGGGGGAACATAAAATTCAATGCGCTCCAAAATCGCGTTCGTATCGATGGAATTATTTACCAACCCATGCAAGTATACGGCATCGATCAAGACTCTACGGCTCTCCAATGAATGACATTAACTTGTGGGCTTTTAAGGATTCCTCATAGGAGCTGGGCTTAGTGAAAGGAGTGAAATTTAATCGCTTAACAAATCTTTTTTATATCGATTCCATCCGCGTTATGTAAGTCAAATATTGGGGATTCCAGACCACTGATGCAAATTCCAACCGACTTCTTACATAGGAATTATAAAGGGTTTTAAGCGTGTCAGTGGATTTGAATACCATATTACATAATTAAAAAAATAAATTGAGCTTTTCAAAATATTTTTTCTTTTTTTTACTTTAATTCTAATAATATGAGGACTTTAGGTACTAACAATGATAAATAAGGTAGTTACACCTTAATCATCAATCTAAAAACTAAGCCAATGATATGTCAATGCGTATTTCAGTCTAAGTCAGTCTACGTATAATATTTAAAAATATCCATTATAAAAAGCATAATAAAATAAATGTGATAAAGTCAATAAAACGTGATAAAGGCTTAATAATAATTATGGACGGAAAAATAACATTGCAATAAATAACTTAATAGTTTAATTAAATAGTGAAATAATTTAACTAAAATAGGAACCAATTATTAGATTGCTCATGGCCATAGTACGTTTTGGCGCTGATCAAATTGTTCGGCGGAACTATTGGCAATTTATTTATTTATGTTGCATTGCTAATGCATGTATTTTTTTAAGGAACTGATTGATCATAAAAACCCATTATTTAACAAATAATAGCAATAATAACATTCAATCATTAGTGCCATCTATCGTATTTTTATATAGGCTTATTACATCACAGAAATTATACAACAACGTTTAGAATACCGTCTATTAGTCTATTTTAAGATTAAAGCGCCTAATTATTATGTATTGAAACATGTATATCAAATTAAAATGGAAATCTTTATGTAAATAATGTTAAAATAATAAAAGTTAGAATGACATTTATTGTTATTATATTGTTGTTATGTTATTATATTATTTTGAGATAGGATACCGTGCATGAGTGTTTAGAACGTTATCTATCTAAGCTAAGAGAAGGTTAAGAGAAGGTTAATTAATTTTTGAACTTTGAACTATGAGCGCATCTACACGTTGCGTTTTATAGTAATATCCTAGGTGCCAACAATAGTAAGGCATTGAACAATCTTATACCCTATGTTATCAGTGATGAAATGAAATATATAATATATATATTTTATGTGTACTCACATAGCTACTAAAATTAAGGTTAAATTTAAAATATACTTACCTTTTAGATTGAATATAGTTTTAAGGATATTTTAATGTGCATTTATTTTATTTAAGGAATAACTTTAGAAAAAGGTAAAAATAGAATCCGTCAAGCCGGATTTCGCGGCTTATTTTGATTTTTTTTAACAATTGAAACTCGTCGAATGATTTATTGTATTTATTCTGCATAATAATAATCGAGGGCACAGATCACAATATTTCCTGATTAAAAAGTGAAAATACATATTATTATAGACCTGATGTTCGCTGGTAACTGTTGACTCTCTCCAAAAGCTTTAGATTTCTAACAGTATATACCCTTTGCGAAAAGGTGCTTACATCACAGCAATAAAAAGGGGCTTATATCCCCAATGAATAGGTACTTCAGCGTGCTGGTACGACCCGAAAATTGTTGCACAACGCCAAAAAGCGCAAGATTGAATATCTGGGGCACGTGCTGCGGCATGACAGATATCAGTTGCTCCAACTGATATTGATGGGTAAAATTGAGGGTAAACTGCTTCGTGGAAGGAGGAAAAATTCATGGCTGTGCAATGTCAGAGAGTGGACCGGGATCACTAGTACGGAACAGCTCTTCCGGATGCCGCAAGACCGACAAAAGTATTCAGAGCTAACGACCAAACTCCAGTAATGGAGAGGCACTTTAAGAAGAAGAAGGAGAATTCCCTTAGAATACAAATACAATATACATATCTACTTAATTCATCCTCTTAGACCTTTATATCGTTTGGCAAATAAATTACAATGAATTATTTCAATTCGGTTATTTATAAATTATTTCTGAAAAATATCGACTAAAATTATTATAAATGAAATTTATATACATTATAATATTATGCTAAATGTTTGAATACATGCGATTATAATAACTTCAGATGATTCTGCTGCTGCCTAACTAAGAAATATCTTCTTTAAAGGCAGGCATCTCTCAAAATTTTATTGTGTATTCGGCAGGATCATTACGCAGTGGGATAAAATTTTACTTTATTTAAAATAAAAGAATTAAATTATTTGTTGGTAGATTCAGCCAATAAATTCATTTGCTGATTGAATATATTTTTTTTGACATCACTACTTGGCTTGTTTAAAGCAATTTAACCTTGAGGAACATAGCTGATTTACAATTACACGACACGTGAAAACCACTTTTTCGCAATGACCAGAGGGAGACGAATTTAGATCAATTATTAATAAGTTTCGGATTGAGTTGTTGAACACGTTCAATTAAAATCACCGCACCCACTTGTATTGTATTTAGTCACATTCGGATGAGCCGTGATGACCTCTTAAATTATTCTAGCGAGTATGTGAATGTGTTTTAAATGTATAAATTTTATACAATATATAGAAGCAAATTAACCCGGCGAGGATGTGGTACAAAAAGGGTTCGTTAAGAATGTAAAGGTTTATGACGATCCTGTGTTTCATTCATTTTTTTAAAAGTATTTTTTGGTTTGTAATAAAGAACGACGGGAATGAAACTTACGAATACGTTACTAAATAAATGTTATGTATTAATAAAATACCATTATGCGCAGACAAGTCTAATTACTTTGATAATACAAAAAGTCTTAAAAATAATCAACTTAAGCAGGACTCTCCGTGACGTATTTTAAAAAATCAACAAAAACAAGTTCTCGCCGTAAAACATGGTGAACAAAGCAGAACAACGCATTCTTGACAATTGTACGAATGACACCTTTCGCAAACATTCATATATATTGATCATAAACATACATAGCATTGCATAAAACACTATCAGAGGCCTTTTTTAAAATATTTCCTTCAAAAATTTTACAAAATTGCTACGTCGTGGTTGTGGTATCTCCATCCGCAGGGGGCGGCCGGCTGAGTGGTAGCTCGCAGAGGGTAGGAAATTTAAATAGCTCCAGCTACTAAAAAGTTCGCCAGCGTACGACCGCTGGACCAAAAACTGTACACAAGACAAATTGAGCAGGGTCAAATTGACCCCTCCACATCCTCGCCGGGTTAAATAAGTTCGTTTTTAGTGTCATGTTTTATCGTAGCGCTGTTACCATGCGCGATAGTGTATGATGTAACATACATTTATTATTACCATTTTTATGGATTTTTAATAATGTATTCAGTACCTAAATAAAATGTCTAGTTATACTTAGGAATTACGCAAATATTCCACTTTTGATTTCAATATATCTACCACAGGTGGTCGAGAAATAAAATGTTCTTTCATGTAAATTTATCTAATATAATAACGTTATTATTATCATCATTATCATATGTTATTTAAAAAAAATGTAAAAATACAATAATGATAGGAATTAAACCGACAAAATGAATGGTATTAACAAATATATATTTTTGGTATTATTTGTAAATTTCGAACGGTTAAAACCACGGAGCAGCTAAGCTCCGTGGTTAAAACGAACACGCTTAAAAATACACCGTTACAAACAAGGAGTAATAATGCGACATATACATAAAATAAAATAATACTTACCTACCTACCCCATTAAATCTAATTATTAAATGAATCCGAAACAAACTTTATAAAAAGCACCAGGTCCTACAAAAAAAAATTAGAAATAAATAAAGAGCAGTAATAATAAGGAGCATAACATCATGGTTTTTTTTTTTATTTTAATAATATTCTTTTAATACAAAGAGGCTAAAATTAGGTTGTAGTAAAATAATCAAAAATTAAATGAAAACTAATAACAGAATATTTACCAACAATAATATACGTTAAATATCTAATAATATGCAGGGTGAGTTTATTATTAGTGGTATCCTTGTATTGGGTGAATAAGTACTTGAAAGTAAGCAACATTTGTTTTTTTTTTGGAACAAAAATATTTTTTTTTTAGCCATTTCGGAAATTGTATTTATTTTAATAGTTTGAGAAGCGTTGAGCGCGCTGCGCTATCTAATAGTAGGTAAAACATCGCGATTAAACAATATTAGAGATATTTTATATACCGCTAGGTGGCGCAACGCGCTCTACTCATTGTATAGGTATTATTTCTCAAAACATTTTTTTTAAATGTTAAAAAATGTACTCCATTTTTTTATTTTTAGTTGCTTACTTGTTCGTATTGAATCACCCACTTCAAGGATGTCATATAAAAAAACTAACTCTGTATGGAAAAAATAGAGAGTTACCGCATTTTCTTAAAACATTGACGATTCATATTGTTTATATATCGATGGATTTAAAATTAGAAATACAAAAATAGAGTAAGGCTAAGTAGTAAAACCAAAATTATTATAGAAATAAACAACTAAACGCAAATTGAAAAAAAATATAATTATCGTATTACCTTAAATTTAAAAATAGATAAACAAAAAATCATATTAAATGGAATTAGTCCAGATTTTTTAAAAAGTATTTTTTTTCCTATCCATAGAACATTTGTCTGTCTATCTGTTAATAACCCGAGAACTGCTTGATTTCAATCTAGAATACTAACGGTGACTGATTTGGAATTCTTGGCCTAGATTGCGAAGTTGCCTGTTGAGCAGACTGAGATTGACGAATATCTCTTTTGAATGGACGAGGAAGGAGGAAGTCCTGAGAATCTCAGTTTTTTGTTTTTCATAGTATGTTTAAGCCGTAATAACAAAGGCATTCTTTAAAAAATCTATTATCACGGCTATCAAGTAGACGTAGTCTACACAGAAGCTTAAGTTTATGGGTATACAAGGGGACCTCCTTTGATGGTTCTCCTCCTATATCAATAATCGCTCCCAAGCTATCGTCATCAAAAACTATATTTCTAGTTGGGTTGCTATCCCTAGCGGTGTACCGCAGGGCTCACTACTTGGTCCATTGCTGTTCTTAATTTTCATCAATGATATAGCTAGCTGTTTTCTAAATAGTCACTTACTATGTTTTGCTGATGACATGAAGATTTTCAAAATAATTAAATCGCTCGGTGATGTCTCCGACCTTCAGGCGGACCTTTCAAGATTGGACAGTTACTGTCTCTCTAATAAAATTGACCTCAATCCATCCAAGTGCACCGTTGTCACCTACACCCGTAAAAAACTATTTACTCTAGCCTCTTACTCATTAAAGTTTCATACCTTGCAGAGATGCAGCGTGGTTAAAGATCTTGGTGTCATTCATGATTCTCATCTACTGTTCGATAATCACGTTCAATCTATTGTTTCTAAAGCTTCCAAAGCTTTAGGTTTTGTTATGAGGAGTGCAACTTGCTTTCACCGTGCTAAAACTTTCAAGATCCTTTACTGCACTTTTGTCAGAAGCATCTTGGAATATGCATCTCAGGTATGGAACCCCTGTTATGACAAATATATAAATAGAATCGAGCGCATTCAAATGAAGTTCGTGAAATATCTCTGCTTCCGTCTGAAAATCCCATACAGCTCATCTAACTATTTCAATTTATGCAAGAAATTTCATATCCTTCCCTTGATTAAGCGGCGTGAAACCGCGGACTTAACCTTTTTGCTAAAAATTACCTCCAATAACATTAACTGTCCTGACTTACTAAATAAAATTAATCTCCGTGTTCCTTCCAAACTCAATAGATTTAACCCTGCTCTTCATGTTCCTCATGCTGGTACCAACTATAGGCAAAATGCATTTCTGTGGCGAACAAGTGACAATTTCAATGACATGATTAAACGCTTTGACTTTGATCTATTCTGTACGAGTGTTAACTCAGCTATGCAGCCGCTGAACAGTGAATTTTTTAGCATTAATTTTTGAATAATTTTTATGCATTTTTATACGATAGCTTTAATTGAAAAATCACATATGTTTCTACACTGTTATTTAAACGTGAAAACCTTTAATTGGCTCTCTGTTATGTTACTCCCCCTTTGTTAAGTTATAATTAGCTGTTGGTTTTCCTGAAAATAAATAAATAAATAAATAAAAATTACATTCCCGGCCCACCAACCGAAAGTATTGTGAACGTGCTTCTGTGTGTCTGCTTGTGTGTTTCCTCCACGATTGCGCCCAAAAATCTTAATCTGATTAAGCTGAAATTTGGCATACCGTTATGGTTTGGTCATGGCAAAAGTTCAAAAGATTTTGGGTAAAATCAGTTCACCAGGGAGCGAACTGGTCATACTTCAATCTCGAAATATTGTAAGTAGAGACTTGAAATTTGGTACACTTGAGCCTTGTTGGTCAAAAATCATATTGTAAGTATTGGTTGAAATATGCCACATACAAGCTACGCCAATAATATTAAAATTCGGCCATAAATTTTAATCAAATATTAGCGCCTTGGGCGGCGCGATTCGTTTCTCGGCTAAGGGCCAACAGATAGAACGGATGCCAAACGGGTTCATCCGCCGATCGAGAGAGGGCAGTCATTGATTTTTTGAATAATAGTTGTATTCAGATAAAATCTTGGGGTGACACAACCGATTAATTTACCATTTTAAATAGATTTAAAATTAAAATTACTGACTACAAATCTATACGCCCCCCCCCCCCCCATTATTGATTTAATTTATTTGTTGTCTTATGAGCCTTGTAACACTGGTCTTTATCAGCCTTGTAACACTGCGACCATTGCTGATCTATTGTATTCGCCACCTACCTATAGTTCTGCGCCAAGCCTCGTGTCATTTAAGAACCGCAACAGGCTTTTGGCGCCAGATTGTTTTACCTCTTCAGGTTGGAGGTAACGACCATAAACCCAAGTGGGTGTATATTTTACATATCAGCTGGCCACACTCGCACATGAGGTGCAGAGTTACCCTCCACCCTCTCCCTCCTATACCCCACCCCAAGTGTATCTATTACTACGATTACTAGTCGTGGTAGGCCAAGTTTGAGCCGCTCCTGAAAAAAACCTGATTACGGCCCTGACCGACATACTCAGACTTGAAAATTTACGCATATTTTACGCGACGTTTAAGATATTTTTCAAGTAGATCGATAGTAAATATAGTAATTCAGACACAAGCATTTGTATTTGCATTATACAAAATTTTAAACTATCTTGTCAAGTTTATTTTATCAAAGATTTATTATTTGGAATAATTAATATAATAAAATAGAAGACCTCAACGGCTGCAAAGGCGGAAATGTAGTCCATTGGAAAGGCGGAGTAGGCATAAGGGGCACCCATCCCTGCCTCCCAACAGGAAGCTAACCCCACATATTGGGGTGTCTAGGTCATGTTGGAGCTGTATTGTCAGGCACGGCGGTGCAATAGAGTCGGTGGCGGAAGAGACCCTAGGGGTTCAACGGCAGCGCTCACAGTCCTAAGATTGGATTAGTGTCTTGGCGTCAGTGTGCAACCGGCCGTAGAAAAACCATAGCCAATTTTTATTCCTTGTCCATGAAATTACACAATCTTAATTAGACGCCGATACAGCACAAGATCGTGCTCAGGACAAGGAGGGAGGAGTACAAAGAAGGCCGACCCTAAGTAAATGGGACAAGGTCTAGGAAGAAGAAGAGAAAGAAGACACAAGCATTTGTATGCGGTCTTGATAACATTTCATATCTATATTTATTTCATATTCGAGTAAAAGGTAGAAATTTTTCGGTACCAATTTCACGAGCATTAATTAGCACTGACCGTAAACGAAAAGCTCGTCTTATTCATCGACTATTATTTATTTGCCGAAAATGATCACCTCATCATTCTTTTCATATGTCAAAAGCCAATTTTATATCATCCTCACGGCTGAGTGCGACGTTGCATTTACATTTTAATCGGTTCCTTTGTAAAAGCTAAGAGCGCTTTATCTTGAGCGCAAATCGCAGAGTGCGAGATTTATGCCCGCTGAAAGTACGGGAAATGGTGTAATATAATCAGCAATGATTCATAAATTTCTCAATGACTCTCAGATTAAACACATATATTTTTAAATAATTTTTAAAAAAGTAATAAGAAAACAAACAGGGAACTCTACAAAATACTAATCGGAACACATAATAATATCATTATATATTATCTTTATTTTTTAACATATTCATATATTCATAATCATTTTATTAGTATAATTTTATCAACGTGACAATAATTGAAAGTGAAAAAAACATATTAAGCTAAATATAAAATAAAAACAAAATAAAATATACAGAGCGAACGAAAAAATAATAACATTTATTTATTTATATAACGAAAAGCACAATATTATGAACTGCATTTGGGAATGACGACTACAGCGGGCGAACCCGTGTCACCCCAGGAAATCTCCCGTGGGGTGAGGGTAGAAGACTTTGGGACTATACAAATGTACCGTCCAGCAAAGCCACGAACCCGCCAGAGTCCAACGCCTTACGGCGAGGCACTTGGAAAACCAGTCGGCCATCTCGTTTTGCCAGGATATCTCCAGATTTGCCAGGATATCTCCGTCTGGAAATAACATTCAGGTTACCTCCGCTCTCCAGACTGGTTACGGGACCAAAGTCGTTTGCGCGGCATCTACCTGTTGTATTACAGCGGTAATTCAATATGAATTTATCGTGGACTCGGGCGTCATTTGCCCGTAATGCCACTTAGGTGGCACATAAGTCGTTTCAAGAATGGCTTGACAACAGGTCAACATCCACTCCTGCTGTTTAGGAGACAGCATATTATTTAATGAGCTGCAGCTATATTATTACGTTGGTACTAGATGCTTCATTGTTAACAGTAGCAAAATAGAGAGCATTCAGCCGAGTATTTCTTCAAATCAACGCCGCCTAATGAGGCCTAGGCAAGCAGTTTGACTAAGGCAAGCGTACCAGGTAAACAATGGCTTAAGCATACGTCAAACTGTATAAATTTATAAAATTTAGGCAACTAAAATTTAACAGAAAAAGGTCATCAGATACGACGACAAGCAAAATGATCAAAAAATTTATGTTCATTGAAGACTATTTAAAGTAATTTTCTTCAAATCTAATATTATTAAAAATTAACTAATAATAATAAACAAGGTACTTACATGTTAATGATCAATCGTAAAACTAAGTCATTGATAAGTCAATACATCTTTCAGTCTATGACACAGACTGAAATAACATAGTCTAGGAAAAATAATAAAATAATAACTATAATTTAAAAAAATAATATAATAAATACTTATAGGAATTTCATGAAGACGTGATAAAAGTTAAATAATAATTATGAACCGAATAATACCATTGCAATAAATATTGAAATATACAAATTGAAATAGTTGAAGGATTAGTTATACGTGGAATGAATGTTACATGTTAAAATATAATTTTGAATATATTCGAATAAAAAAAAATCAAGAACAGCAATGTCAAAAATAATAAATTTACATAAGATATACATAAAAAAGCATAAAAACTATGATTTTAATTAACACAATAATAACAGTCTGCCATCGAGTAAAACGCCTTTTCTATGAGATATCTCCTGAGACGGCTGTTAAAACCGATAGACGACCGTAAATGACGAATGTGATTGAATAGTTTGTTGGAAACTGCTGAACCGGCAACATAGGCTAACCTCTCTGACTTGGACATTGTATGACTCATTGCTACGGGATCCTTTTAGTTTGTGGTCATACACATCGTTCCTTTCAAATTCGGGGAGATTTATGTGAAGATAAGGTGAAAAAATAAAATTGCAAAGGTGAAAAGGGAAGATTCGTGTCGACCCATTTTTGAAAGGCTAAGGATCTTCACTTTAACCTCACTCTATCTCTTTAAGTTACTGCCTGAGTTTTTTAAGAATAAAGAAGTACATTATAAAAAGTTTTCGGATACACATACTAAAAATACGAGAAATAAATTCATTTTTTTATACCATGTACCAAACTAAACACAGCAAGGCAAGACACAAAATACTCCGGGCCATATTACTTTAACAGCCTACCGGAAAGTTTAAAAACAACCAAGTGGAAAGCTTAATCAAAAAAATACTTAAAGAATTCTTATTAGACAAAGCTCGAGGAGTTTGTTAATTTTAAATGATTTTTAAATTTTTGGCCATATTTTTTTTGACAATTTTATGACAATTTTTTGAAGCATTTTTGAATTATTCTGACTTTTTCTGATTTTATATTTCTTGATTATTTATATTGGTTATTTTAATTTGTGGTTTTAGTAAGTACATCTTAAAAATGATTTTGAGTATCGCCAGTACTAAAATGTTGCATATCGACATGTCATAAAAGCAACAATGAAGAACGTTTAACTGTATGTATGTGGTGATAAATTTATTTGGATATTGTGAAAACAGACTAATAGACTCTTATTTAAATGTACCAAGATATTACGTTTCTACAATCTGTTAACATTTTTTGGAAATAAATTGAAATTGAAAATTGATACAGCGCTACTTCTACTATATACATAGATGGACGATAGCGTCAATATACACAGATCCCAGAGGCCTTGCAGCAGTATCAAGCGAAAACGTCCTGTTGTGCGGACGGCACACTTCTGCATAATAAAGGCTCCCTGCCGGTCAGCTGCATGCCTCCTTTAACTCCTCGCAGTACGTTAACAGTAAAATGGACATACGCAGAATAATACATGCGCAGCGCAGGCAATACGATAACGGCGGTGATGCGACAGAGTGATATGGAAGACCAAATGCAAATCGTTATCGATTATTAACCCTTTAAGGACCATGGGGCATATGTGTCCCATAACTTCAAAATAATTTTATAAATTATAGAATACGTAGAATTTATAAATTATATTTTTTACATGTTATTGAGACACGAAAATCTCAATATTAGCAATAAAAAGGAAAAATATTGCTTAAAAATATATCATATTAGCGGACCCGACAGACGTTGTTCTGCCCAAAAGTTTTTTACATATTAGTATTTTCGATATACCTACTATGTAATCTTTTTTGACTTTTTAATCTTTTCGTTTCATCTTTGTGCGATTCGCCGTTGCCCAAAGCGAAATCAAAAAATAAGTGCAATTTCTCGTTTTCCTGCGCGATACAAAAAAATGATGAACTTATAAAAATTTCAATTTTATGGCTGTTATAATTTGTTGAACAAACTTACATGTTGTTTATTTTCGATAAGCCGTTTAACAATCTTTCGTGATCCTTTCTTCCATGCATCCTACATGAGTGCTGGGATGTCCATAATTGAAATACACGACATATTTGACGAAATGACTGGGTAATAAATTGAATATACTTGTTACATTGTGTACCTATGCATAAATGAATGGAAATATTTTAACAGAATGATATCCCTTTCTTTTTATTATTATTTTTCCTGCCCTCGTTACCATGGTAACCTATGTATATCGTCTCTGGTTGCCAAGGTAACGTATAATATATTGTATCGTGTTTGATTCAAAATCGTGATTTTGAAAAAAATGGGGTGTGGTGGGGGGGGGTGTAACATTTTTGGGTTATATGTTCTAATATTATGCCGAAAATAAAAATAAAAAAATAATAAAAATCGACAAAAAACAAAAGAAAAAATCCTATAACCCGATTGCTGCGCTACCTACAGGGTCCAATTTCAAATCTATAGCATTCAGCGACACTTTTAAACACATACAAAAAAAACATCACAATCGGTCCAGCCGTTTAGGAGTTCAGTGACATCTAAATACGAGATCTCGTACATCTAAATACGAGATCTAAGGCTGAAATACATTACAAAAAAATTGCCAATGTTAAGTTGATAGCGTTAAACATTCAACTCCATTTGCCTTTAATTATTGCATGCTCTCTATCGCGGCATATTTATTGTCTGCAGCTTAGCTTTCGATTTTGTCACTGTAATGTTATTCGCGAATATAAGGAGCAGCCTGTTACCCAAACAAGATCTTTGCAGTATTACTATTGCTGTTTCACCCGCCCGTAGAGGCGCAGTAGTCGATAGTTTTAACTTACTCTTGTCGGATTGCATCAGTGTCTTCTGTCTGTCCGTCTAAGTGGATGTCTGTCTGAGTCATCGCTATCGCAAGAAAGCGTTGTGCGATTTCGGAAATTCTTCAGCTAATATTTATCTTATCAATGAGAAGAGCTGAATTGATTTTGGGCGGGGTCCCTAAACCATGTCAAGGAGCTACCATTAGGACGACTGAAAAATTATATTTTTACCCCAACGGTCACCAACGTTTTTAACGACAGCTCCAGCCTTCTGTCAAATTCATTTTCATTTAATTGTGAATAAAAAAATGAGTCATTCACGCATCCATCAGAGTTACCGGAAAGAATGAAAATTTAAACGAAAAATGCACTGCCTCTACTGCGCTAACGCTGCATTTTAAAACGGGAAGTATTAAAAATTGCTACGCTGTCCCGTCGTTTCGCTGAAATATTTATGATTCGGTAGTGATTCGATCTGGGATTCACTGACTCGTAAATATGATCAATCATCACGTATTACATTTACAATGTACATATCCCGACTTGACTAGCATACATCTCATGCAGTGTTCTTAGTAAAGCAAACGAATAATAAAAATGACGTTTACTAAGAACGTAATTATTATTATACACTAAGTACCTAGATAGATATTCTTTTAGATTCGATATAGGTATGTTATTTAATATGAGATCATGATGTCTTTCTCGAAACTCAAAAATAAGAAGTAACGAATTGTTTACTATTATATTTTCATTATGAATAGAGAAAAATCTTTGTTTGGAAATCTTTTGTTTAATGTATTTTACAATTCAGTAATCCTGACTCATCTCTGCGGTTCTCATAAAAAAAAAAGTTTATTTAATACTTCACAGTAGTTATAAATTTATTCAAAATAGGAGTTCACGGATTTTTATAATAGTAGATACTTAATTCTTAATTGGAAGTTATACAATTTAGATGCCGATTAATTAATGATTGTAGGTCATTAGTGTTGAGCTCATTTATTTAGGTAACGAATTGAGTTATTTATGATGGTAATCAATGACGGATGATGATTTTGAGCGTGGGCGAATGAACTATTCTAATATAAATAATGAATTATACCGATATAATATAATAAAATTAAATAATATAATTAAACTATTATAACATAATATGTTGAATTTAAACATTGCGTATTCTGTAAGTACACAATATTATAATTATTCTGAATAATACTTACCTTTCTTAAATTAAAGTTAAATATACTAAGATAATAAACAACCCACTCTCATCATTACATGTGAATTAGTTATTATAGAATAATAGATTATTAGATTTATATTAATAGATATGGTCATATAAGTCAATATGGAATAAAACCCATTGTTTTACTAATGGCCTAATTACTGAACTGCGTATTGAATTTGTAACTTTTATATACGAACTGTTAAGTATTTGTTGTTATGGTGATAATAAAAATATCTGATCGTGTCGAGGGTCTCACCACAGGTGTCCGGCAACTTCGGAAATCGATACATAAGGTCGCACACTAATAACTTCTTAGAAATTCGTTCATTCATTTGCTATGCAAATTGGTTGAATTATTCAAATTGGTCGATTCCAGCGCTGAAAAATCAATAACGGCAGACTTGTCGTCGTCGATATGTACATTCTTCTTTAAATTTTATTTTTTATTTTGTGTAATATTTTTTTGTTCAGTTTTACCTCTGTTATTTTAATATTCTGTGTTATAGTTTGTAGCATTGTTTTTTCCCTTTTTATTATAATATGTATAAATTCGTTATTATGACTCCATTAAGGCATTTTATCATTGGTGAATTAAATAAACAAATATAAAACTACCTTACTGCAGTCGTCTTGTACGGTCTTATTAAGTTAGGTATTATATTTGACTATCTTGTTACCATTATAAATAGATTTAAAAACGAATTTACCTCGTGAATTTTGTAGCACCCGACGTTTCGGCGATTTTGCAACCGCCATTGTCCAAGGTAGACTGAAGCGCCGTCAATCCATTGTTCCGCGGGTAGGCGGCAAACCGCTGCCACTGCGCAGATTATAATGTTGGTGGTGGGGCGGCGGTTTCGAAGCACCCGTATTTTGAAAATCTGTCATACACACAACATTCATTGTATCCTGTATTACGTTCCTGCGTTCGAGGGTGGGCATTGAGAACATTTTAAGAAGAGGGTTCCACGTAGTAGAGAGTTTAAAGCCGTCATCTCTATTGAAGTTCGGGGTTTTTCTTATTTTAATGGCTTTCCGGTACATGCGGGAAAAATAAAATTGTTCTTTCGATGGCAACATGGGATTTTGAAACTTCACCCAGCGGTTAGTTCCGCTATTCAATATGTGTTTGTAGATCGCCGATTTTTCGCGCTGAACGTTTTTAACAGCTTTGTTGTATTCCATTAGTCGAGTGGCTATGGGCCGTTTCATTTGACCAACGTAGGCTAAACCACAGCTGTACTCTATTTTATACACACCTGGGGTTTGAAGTGGTATTACATCCTTCACAGGCCTCAGAGATCGAGCTATATTTTGGGTCGGTTGGAAGATTTTTTTGATGTTGAATTTGTTTGCATATCGCTTCAATCTGAATAGATATACATCTGCATATCTACCAATAGATGATTTAATATCTTGATACCCGTTAATTTTATGAAAAATTATTTAAATTTAAAATTTTATATAAATTTATTATACCCGATGGGACCGATATTATATTTGAAAGATTGCTCTGACTCTTTGATTGCATGATTCACCGAACGAAGAGCGTTACCCCCGTTTCATTGGCTGCGATTGCGTGTAAGTATAACAGAAGGTAATAATTTTATTATACGTAGTTAAGAGCCAACGACCTTATTTTTACCTGGGGCTACTTTTCTCGATGAAAGTAACCATGTAGCTGTTGCGATATGCAGGAACCATGAGTTCGTAAATGACTAACGAAATGTGTGGCTGAAGTTTTTGTTAGTCTTGTGGTAGAACAAAAATGTTAAATTCGTTATCATCATTTTAGCCTTTTTACAGGAACGGCCTATCTTGTATGACGACCATATACTTACAGGCGACCGGCTTTTATAACATCACGTAGCAGTATTCAGGCGGTCACCTATGCAAGTACTGACCACGACAGACACCTCTAATTTCTGTGATCTGATGGGAACCAGTGTTTCAACGCGGCTACGCACGTTTCAAAATCAATTATTTTTATGGATAAAATATATTATTTCTTAACTGTGAACTGTTTCATGACGTTTATAAAGTTGTAACGAGTAGTTAATTCTGTTTATAAAGATGTAACGAGTTTATAAATATGTAACGATTATATTATATAAAGTTTATATAAAGTTTATAAAGATGTAACGATTATATAACGATTATATAAAGTTTATTAAGATGTAACGAGTAGTTAATTGATTAGTATGTAACGAGTAGTTAGTAGCTATATAGCTGATTTTCACGTAATTTTGTGCATTGAAAATCTTCAATTACAGGATTTCAAACACGACTCTAGATGAAATTCATTGCATATTTACAGCGATGCAGTCCGGCCAACAGGCGAAATAGAAATATAAATGTACCAACTTAAACAAACATAATAAATACATGGTGTGTAATTAACGTATTAATATAACATTGAATGAGGTTTGTAATTATAATTAATCATAATAATCAACACAATAGAATATAAATCAACATCTTAAATAAGAGGAGTTTGTGTCCGATAAAGAGACGGCACGGCAGCTAAAATCTGTCATTGGCTCCTCTTGTGTATATTTTTAGGTATTGTATATTTCATCATTGAAGAATAAGAACTGATGGAGAAATTCTTAGTTATTTTATGAAATTTGGAATAGGTGGAAATAATTTTTAAAACTATACGTTTTTAGCCCTATTTGTGTGCTGCCGCAGTCGAACACAAGGAAATTATGGAATTATGAGATCAAAGCATTCAACAGAAAACTTATAATTTTATATATTTTTACATACAGCCATGTTCACAAATAAAAAATATTTGCAAAAAATGTTTTTTTTTTTTTGAAACTGAATCGATATTTTTTTTTTATAATGCAATAATCTATAGCGTAATCTGCATAATATGAAATATATCTCTTTTATTTCATTCTAATTTTGATATCTTGATTTATTTTCAGGTTTGTTTTATTTGGTTTAAATATTTATTTCTACATATTATTACGAATTTTAGATTTTGTAACCTGTTTTATTTTTACGATTTTCGTTTGGAGTAGTTTCAACGAAATGCAATACATTTTTTCATACCTAGATTAATTATTTTCAATGAAATGACTTTTAAAATTTAACAACCAATTCAATAAAAATATATTTCAATTTGAATAATTCTAAATGTCGTAATTATTTTTCTTTCACATATATGTATTTAAATTATTAATTTATGGCCTCAACAGCTAAAAATATTTATTGAATCTAGAGGAGTAATATTATTAGGAATAACTTTGAAATTTATATTATTGAATAAAAAAATTAACTTCGCTTGTTTTATGAATAAAAATGTACATTTCTTTTCTGCGTGCAAATGCATTTACCAATAAAAACTAAACGATCCCATTTTCTTGTAAATAAACCAATGGATTTCTGCAGCTGTTTTAGAGTTAATGCTTTGTATCCTCAAATAGTCATTCACAAAATAAGCTAAGCTTTCTTCTGTGCAACAGGCACAAATGGGGCAATCCAGACAGCAGTCACTTTTATGTGTTAAATTGCTTCACTGAAGCGATTGTAAAAGAAAAATATTAAAAAATAACGTATATCTGTATTGACATAAGATTTAGCTTTGCCAGTTCTATACAAAATAAATCATGTACTTAAAAAATACATGATTTATTTTCTACAGAACTCGCTTCGCTTTACTATGAAAATTCGTAAAACACACTTTAAAAATTAGACCGGGGGATTATTAAACGTGCGATTAGTTAGGTAACAGCCTTTGTTTTAATATTACTTTTTTTATCTAAATGCCCGTTTGGTAAGTGATTAATTTGCAGCTTCAACTGTTTATAATATAATAAAAAAAATATAAAAACCGTTTTTAATATTTTATGAAAGGATGTTTGATTTCATGTTTTTTTTAAATATAATCTTGAATTGAAAAGTAAAATATACAGAAAAGTAAATTTTATTATACGGGTTGTATTATTTACAAGAAAATTAGTGTATTTGCCCCATTGATTTCCATTTTAAACCAACGACTCAATTATAGAATTAATCCAAACGCTAATGAGCTGTTTTCCGTGATAAGAAAATAATTAGAATGAAATATGATTATTTGCTATTAACAGTAGCCATGAACCCTATATATTGAACTCTTTAGTCATTGTTACATAAACCAGGCTTTTGTTTGTGAGAGCGGCGCAGGTGAGGATAATAAATTCAAATTTCACAATGCCCGTGCGTTGAACTTAAACCGCGCTAAAATTTATAGTGCCGGCATATCACAACGTTTCGGGATATTTTTGGGATTATAACGTTTATAAATATAAATTATAAAGCTTTCTTACACGCAACAGCCAGGGAGGCGTTATATACTTTCAAATTTATTGCTCTATTCTAATCTTTCGTGTTGGCAATTCTGAATGCAAAATTTATCGAGGAGGAAAATAATGATTGCTTATTAAATTAATTCCATGGCTGATTTTTTGGTTTTCCTATACTACATGGCTATAAAACAAAGACAGAATATAGGAAAAATAATCAAACTAAATATTTACTCCATTTTCTTATGAACTAAAATTTTTTTCGTGATTTTATGACTCACGGCCCTTGATCTCTTTCATGTTAGTAGGCTGGACTGGCTATAAACAATTTTTCTTGTTTCTAATATTTATTGTGAAATTTCGCAATGGACGAATTTATTGTGCGGTCAATCACTGACAACCAACCCTAATATGGAGTGTTTACATGCATGTGTGCGTGTAAAATATGTATAATTATATGTCTTGTCATTGCGTTCGCTCAAAAGAATTGAAATACAATTCCGTTAATTTTATCCCAAAGGAAAATGTTGACTGGCAATCCTAATAAGGCAACGTCTTAATATGGCAATTTGAGTTTGGCTATTTTAGCACTGGTAGCAATAGTAAGCGTCCACGGAACTAATATTAGAGATGTGTGACGGTACGACAAAATAAGTCGATAGAAAATTCGATATATTAAGTTTCAAAGAGCCAATGAATGTTTTTTATAGATTTATTTAAACAGTGGTGACACAATTGACCTACAATCCAAAGAAATTGTTATCAATGTCGGTAACTGAGCGTATTCTATCGCTAGGAATCTGGTATAAAATATATGAAAAAAAAAAAAAAAATTAAATATGCCCGCTCGAATATCTTACATGTGAGAGTGGTTCCTGATTCAAATATGGCATAGAGATCTATTGAGAAATAGCACTGATTCGAGCAGAAACACCATTCTGAAGAAACAATGTTTAGGAGTCATAACTAATATATCACACATAGAGTCATGCCAACTATATTTAAAAATGAACACTCCTCACTTTATAAAGTATTTTTAATTTAGAATTTTAACAATAATACGAAAATACCAAAATAATCTGCCGCACCCTCAGAACCAAGTAATAGTTTACATAGTACGCATTCTATGTTACTCAGCCGTAGATTTTATGTTAAAATATTCAGAAACTTATAAGTATTTGCTTCAATGTTATGTAAATTTGATCATGTCTATTTATCGACATATCTATTTATAGTTATTTCTGTTGTGGTTTGTGTAGTCTAAAATATATATCTATTCATAGAAAAAGACTATATATATATAAAAAAATAATGATAACAATAATATTAATAGCAATATTAATAATGATTATAAATTAAAATTAAAATCATTTAAAAATTGTTATCTTAGATCTTTCCTTGACACAACCGTGGCACTCTGATGGAACCCCGAAGTGAGCTCGCCTTAATACAGGGGTCCCTAACAAGGCTAGCTCGGCTGCTCTTTGCTTAGCGCAATTGAAAGGTAATAATTGCGTTTAATGTATGCGCTATGTAACGTGGGCTCAGACAGATGTGTATATAAATTTGAAAGCATACAAACGTCATTGTCTAAATTGTCATTTCATTTTCTGTTGTGCTCATGCATTTGAATGTATATGTATATGTAAATAAAATAATTAAATAGATGAAATAAAATAAAGAAATCTCTGACGTGGAACTTGTACAACCCTATAATGGCTGTTTAAACCAATTTTAGATTTTTTAAAATCTAATTTAGAATTAAACGTCAACTTTAGTTCCCGGTACATTTGGTCGGTGGTGCGCAAGGCATTTCAAAACGGCACAAAAAAAACCGTTGTCATTTTGTAAGGTACAGTCAGTCCAGCGTACTATAATAAAGGCCAGTGCTCACTGTATACACCGTGTTGCATTTTGTTTTCGCATAAATTTTGCAAATACTTCCTTAACAATATAATGCAGTCTTTATTGATGAGTCAAACGCATATGGTACACCACTTGAGCGTGTCAGCTAATGTTTATATTATCTGAGTACGGGTCGATTATTGTACATTGAGCCGGTTGAATGTATTGTGGGGGGTGGCCTAAGGGAGATATTTCTATATGAACATATTTGTTCCACATTAAAGAATATATAATATCCATTAATAGGTATAGATAATAAGTATTTTACTTCGAAACAAGAAACAGAAATGAATACATTTATTAATTTGATAAGCTGACGTATAAAAAGTAATAATCAAGGTAAACTTAATCATTTATATTAATTACCATATATTGTACAATATATATTAATGATTTTTTTTCCTAATGACTTTTTTCTTTCTTTTCTATTTCTTTTTGTTTTGTTTTCTTTTTCGTAACCGTAACGAAAAGAATTTTGCCATACTTTTAGTTTAAAGTCTATTCTATTTGTCTCACTATTAGCCGGAATTTTATTTTAATTTTTAATGCCTTTTATAGACTTGCGTTTTTTTTTTAGGACCACATTTCAAGGTAATTTAGTTTTACGAAAATTTTATCACAACGTTTAAATAATTTTGTTGTATTATTAAAGCCTTGTCCACCCTATAAGGGGCTAGTTCCATAATTACCCATTTAGCAACCAATCCAAAAAAATAACCTAAAACTGATATGAAAAAAAACCTTTTAAACAATTTAATTATAGCACAGCTATTACTACACATAGACTGTTGTCTTATTTAAATAATTGTGATACACCTTCAAATTGATCGGTGGCCAGGTCGCGATTCAAATCGTTAATTTTGAAGACTTTTTACGCCATGTCTTACGTAACGTCGCAAATGTCTAAAGCATATAATCACACATCGGAGATGTATGATTGTGATTTAAATAAGGCAAACTATTTTTAAAATAATAATGTATTTTTTTGATAAGCTACGAAATACAACATCCAATGCAATATTCGCTCGATATGAAGGAGGTCACGAACCCATGAGAAGAAGAATAATTGTAATTACGGTTGCTTTACTCCGAGCGGCAACACCCAGAATAATAATTAGGAATATCTCGAAGAGACAGCACATCAGGAATAGTTTAGCCGATTATACACCATCATTAGTGAGATTATTAAAATATCAAATTTCAAAAAGGATAGAGCGTTGTTCGGCGATATGATACTATGTCTTTCCCTCGCAACTAGTAAGAGACCATGCGTATCAATAAAATCAGTCTATTATGTGTTTTGTGGACATCATTTTCAGGTTAAAACACGCCACCTATATAGGCGTTCTAAGGAACTCAGTTCCATAGGACATTATGACATATTCTCTTGAGAGTGGCTCTGAACCGCAGGGTTGTAAACTGGGCCAAATACGCCAATTTTTAAAAAAGGAGAATACTGGACCCGGTTAACTACCGTCCCAAAAGTGTAACTTGTGTTTTATGCAAATGTATGTAAAAATAACGGCAAACTCTATTAAAAAGTACACAACAGACAACCACTTACTTCCGGAGGAGCAATGCCGATTCACCCCTGGGAAATTCCTTACTACTGATCTCCTTTCCTTCTTGAAGGCATGTAGCATTGCTATGGATAACCACATCCCGACCGATGTGATATAATTGAACGAATAGGCATTTGACAAGATGCAGTTGAAAAGGCTTCTCGTTGAGCTGGAATACATCGGCATACAAGGCAAGCTGCTCAGTTGGATTAAGTCCTCCTTGCGTGGTCGCACATTCGAAGTTCGAATTGGCGACACTCTCTCGGACGAATTCAATGTGGTCCCTACGCTGTTCAACTTATTCATCGCGTATCTGAAGGCATAACATCAAGTGTGAATTTCTGTGCTAATGACACTAAACTGTTTGCAAATCCTACAATATCAAATCGCAGCGAAGACCTATATCAAATTATTGAATGGTCGACAACATGATTGATAAAGCTAAATGCAGACAAATGCACGGTCCTTCACTTCGGCAAGAACAACCCCAAATATCAGTACTATCTAGGGCCAGTGCTGTTACAATGTGTCACAAAGCAAAAGGATTTGGGCATAACGATAGTGAGCAATCTGAATTGGGGTGAGCATATTTCACCGATTGTAAAAAAGGCCTACTCAATTATATACCTCATCCGCAAATCATTCCACTATATCTCACTAACCGGCGATGGAGGTCTACCTCCCCGTGTGCACGTTTTATCTCACTCTGGCCCAGACTATTCCTAAACGTCTAGGATGGGAAAGTAGTGAGTGGGCGTGCCGGTGCACCTTGGAAACTCCGGTTAGCTACAACAGGGAGAGATCCCTGAAGTTGATGACTCGGAGGACAAAAGACCTCCACCCCAAGCCAAGGTGTTACCCGTACCGTGCCGACGGCTGCGTGGCTGAGGGAGAGCTCAGTCTCTAACGGTGGCTTTCTGAAACCGGGGCGAATCGGGAAGTAGAAATGCCCTTTGACCGATAACAGGCTCTGTCGGTTTTTGACGATCCTTTCCTGACTACTCGTGGGAGCAAATATGGACTCAAGACAATATAAAAATTCCCCTCAAAACTCCGACCAGGACGGTACCGTCCGGGAAGGAAACACTTCGGAGCCAAGGAGCACGACCCAAGTCGACCCTTTGCCCGAAAAAATCTCAGCCGTCGCAGGGACTACTAAAGGTGCAGACAGAATAGGAAACGACTCTGATATGCCCAAAGAAAAGGACCGAGACACTGAGACACTCGAGAAGCACAGGACAAAGTTGTCCGGTGCTGCTCGAAAACGTTTCAGGATGCTGAGGGCAGCAAACGTGAGTGCTAAAGAAGCCTCTGTAGAATGCCTCAAGCCCTGGAAAGATATTAAGAGCCTGACCTGTCAGAGTACTCCCATATCTGATGACCAAAGGGCGTCTAAACGCACACGGTCGGAGGAGGAGTCGCCAGGGGAAAACTCAAAAAAGGCTCCTAAGATATACCCTGAAGAAGGCATCAAGCCAAACTTCAGGGAGGTGGTTGGTTCTTCACGTGTGGGAATAAAAAACGAAAGCCCGATGGAAGAAGACCAAATGCAATTGGTGCACCGCTCACTACTTACTCTGATTAAAAACATCACTGTCAGAGGCACGGGCCCAAAATTTCTAGGTTTCACTCACAGGCCTGGCTGGGTCCTGATCACATGTGAAAATCAGAAGAGCCAGGATTGGCTTGTGGGAGTAATCCCAAACCTCAAACCATGGCCCGAGGCAAAGCTGTCTATCATGACGGAAAGCGAAATGCCCAAGCCACTAGTTTGCACGACGTTCTTCCCCAGCAGCGAGGCGGCGAACATAAAAGACGCCCTAAGTCTGCTGACAAACCAGAACGAAGGCATATTTCCAGAATACTGGAAAATACTTAACATCAGGGAGGAAAAGAATGGACACCACGTGACCTTCTCAATTGACGAGTCCTCTCTGGAGACCCTTCGGAAAACCGACTACAGGGCCACCCTTGGTTTTGGAAAGATTTCTTTGAAAATCAGGGGTGAGCCCACGAATCCCCCAGGAAACAGGGCTATCCCGTCATACTCCAACAAAGGCAGACAAACGCCTGCTCCCATACAGCGAAAGAAAGAGCCGGCAAATCGGTCCTCTCCTGCTGACGAGAGTACAGGAGCGCCTAAAAAGGAGGGAAAACCCGGGAATGAGCAAGGCACATCCCAATCCAAACATGGACGGTCTCGTCCTCCATTGGAGAGGGAAAAGCCTGCGACAAAGCTTACAACCCCTATGGATCACTGATGGCGAACATAGGCAACTCTACGGGGGTTCTCCAGATCAACCTCCACCACGCCATTGCCGCCAGCGCAGTGACGGAGTGTTGCTTCACCAAAGGAGAAATCGACATCGCCCTCGTACAAGAACCCTGGGTAAATAACTTAACTGTCCAGGACTTAAACGCTGCGGGTAAAATCCTCTCTTACCCGGGAGGGAAAAAACCCAGAGCATGCATAGTGTTCAAGAAAAACATTAACTTCCTGCCTGTTACAGAGCTATGTACTAATGACCTGTCACCAGCGTATATAAATCTCAAAGGATGGAATGGATCCAGAGTCATCTTATGCTCAGCCTATCTATCTGGAGAGAAACAAAATCCAACCGAAGAGCTGGCAAACCTGGTGGAGTACGCCCGTACCCAAAAGGCTGAGTTACTGGTTGGATGTGTTGCAAACGCACACCACACCGCGTGGGGGAGCTCAGCCATCAAAAATAGAGGTGAGTTACTTAATGATTTTATCTCAACCAACTGCCTATGCCTATTAAACAAAGGCTGCATGCCGACCTTTGTGACAAGTACAAGACATGAAGTTTTAGACATTACTTTTGCCTCTAAAAATCTAGCCAGACACATAAAAAACTGGCATGTCAGGGATGACACTTCAATTTCTGATCACAGACAAATAACCTTTAAACTACTAAACACCGTAGAGTGTCAAACCACAACTTTCAGGAATCCTAAAGCCATCGACTGGGACGCTTACCACACTAAGGCTTAACCTTGAAACAATACAAAAAAATATAAAAACACGCGAGAGTCTAGAATTGGCCGTGGCGGCTACCACAAAAGGCATTATAAACGCCTATGAGGAAAGCTGCCCACTCAAGACAAAGACCTCTAAAAGAAAAGTTCCCTGGTGGAACCCGAAGTTGGACAAACTAAGGAAGGAAACCCGGAAACTATTTAATAAAGCTAAACAAACTCTCAACTGGGAGGAATACAAAAAAGCCTTAACCGAGTACACCAAAGAAATTAGGAGAGCCAAAAGAGCAACATGGATAAGCTTCTGCGAGGACATAGTGGAAACGCCTCAAGGAGCCAGAGTACATAAACTGCTCGCAAAGGACAAACCTAACCAAATTGGTCTTCTGAAAAAACCAAACGGAACCTTTACAACAAATGAAAAGGAAACTTTGGAGGAACTAATATCGACCCACTTCCCAGGTGCTGTGACAACTAGCAACGCCGCCACTGCTCCACACAGACCTCGAAACGAGGACTGGAGTAGGGCTGCTAGAATCATAAGGCCCGATCAAGTTAAAGGGGCGTAAAATCCTTTAAACCTTACAAATCATGCGGGGACGATGGAATCATATACGTGCTTTTGCAACAGGGTATCATAATCATAATCATAATCATAAGTTTTTTATTCAAAATAGTACGAAATCGTAACTTTTTGACGTCAATAATGCATAGGTACAAACATACATAAATGATAAAAAATTAAGATATTGTGACATTATAACAAATTATTGTGATATATAACGTGATATTAATAATCGAGGTAACCATTTTATTTCCAAGGGTCTTTGTCGTCTAGATAATCATTTATTTTATAGTAGCCCTTTGAGTACAGCTTCTTCTTAATAAATGACTTAAATTGTATCACAGATAAATTTTGCATTTTTACTGGGACTTTATTGTAGAAGCGTATACATTGCCCTTTGAATGATTTTGTGGTTTTGGAGAGTCGACTTTTATGGTCAGCAAGTTTATTTTTATTTCTAGTATTGACACCATGCCTATCAGAGTTTTTTAAAAACAGTTCTTTATTTGTATGCACATACATTAAGTTTTCATAGATGTAATGAGATGCAAGTGTCAAAATATTGATTTCTTTAAATTTTCCGCGTAACGACTGTCTAGCACCCAATTTATAAATAGCGCGGATGGCTCGTTTCTGTAGTATAAATATTTTATCAGCGTCAGCAGCATGACCCCACAGCAAGATGCCATACGACATCAAGCTGTGAAAATAGCTGAAGTAAACCAGCCTCGCGGTGTCTATATCTGTTAAATTACGAATTTTTTTTACAGCATATGCCGCAGAACTTAGCCTGTCGGCCAATTTCTTAATGTGTGGGCCCCATTGTAGCTTTTTATCTAAAGTGATACCAAGGAATACAGTGGAATCGACCAGTTCTAGGCGCTCATTTTTTATTATAATATTTGGCCCTATTTGCTTTACGTTTGGAAGTGAGAATTTTATACATTTTGTTTTCTTTTCATTTAGTAGCAGATTGTTTGCTGTGAACCATTCCACAACATTCGAGATAGAATCATTCACATCGTCATAATTATTTTGTTGTCTACCTACTTTGAATAGCAAAGAGGTATCATCTGCGAATAAAACTATCTCACAATTTGGTTTTACTGTGTAAGGTAAATCATTTATATAAATAAGAAAAAGGAACGGTCCAAGTATTGAACCTTGCGGTACTCCCATGTATACTAACGAGCCGGATGATCTCTCTCCGCCAACATCAACCTTCTGAACCCTATCATTTAAATAGTTTTTAAGAAGGGCTAATGAGCTACCTGTAATGCCGTAGTGTTCAAGTTTCCTAACCAATGTGTCGTGCTGTACGCAGTCAAAGGCCTTGGAAAGGTCACAAAATATGCCTACTACATCTCGTGACTCCTCCCAGGCATTAAAAATTTCATGAATAAGCTCAACACCTGCATCGGTTGTTGAACGACCCCGTGTGAAACCAAATTGTTTCTTGTGCATTAATTTATATGTGTGGAAATGAATGAGTAGCTGGTTTAACATAATTTTTTCAAACAGCTTACTAAGAGTCGGCAGTATCGATACAGGTCTGAAGTTAGTAGGGTCGGTTTTACTACCGCTTTTAAATAATGGTACTATTTTACTGTGTTTCATAAGATTAGGAAATACGCCAGTCTCAATACATTTGTTAAAAAGAGCTGATAAATGGGGGGCCATTGAATATATTACAGAACTAATAATTTTAACAGAGAGTCCATCCAGGTCGAGTGTCTTTTTCAAATGTAAATTTTTGAATGTTTCAATAATTTCTATGGGATAGATCGACTTAAAACTAAAGTCTACATCACATCTATGAACGTTCTGTATGAGCAAAGATTCAGCCACTATAGAAGATGAGTTGAGCGTCTTGGTAGTTGAAACTGGAATATCTGCAAAAAACGATTCAAATGCATAAGCCACTTCTCTATGACTGGTAATGAGTTTATCTTTAATTAACAATTGAAATTGAAGGTCACGAGATTTGGATTTTCCAGTTTCTTTGTTGATAATTTGCCAAGTCGTTTTTACGACATCTGTACTGTTTATAATTTTATTATTAATAAACTTTGATTTTGCAATAGCACAATCTCTTTTAAAACATTTTGAGACGTTTTTGACATATTTGGCAAATTCGTTACTTTTATTAAACGATTTCTCTGCATATAAATCAAAAAGTTTATTCCTATTTCTATATATTTCAGGCGTCGCCCAATCACTGAATATAAGAGTATTTGCAATTTTTTTGGTCTTAGTCTTAAATATTCTACTGCATTCTGATTGTATTACATCAAACAAAGAGTTATAATATCGGTTTGGGTCTTCATCATAGTCAACTTCTACTAATCGCGCACATACATTATCTCTAAACTGTGTAAGCCGAGTATCATTGACGGGAGTACATTTAATTTCTTTTTGTATCATATTTTTGTTCCTAATGTCTTTCAATATAACTAATTGGCCTAAGTGGTCAGAATCTATCTTATTCAGTGTCGATTTATGAACTGGTTCAATATTTGTGAAAATGTTGTCAATACAAGTTGAGGATTCTGAGGTAATTCTCGTGGGTTCTAAGAAAAGGTTCACAAGATTATAGCATAGAAAAAAAGATTTAAGCCTACTACTAGTTGTAGTATTTTCTAATAAATTGATATTAAAATCACCACAAACCATAACATCTTTATTTTTATTATTGGTAATTTTATATAGTGCTTCATCCATGACCTGCTCAAAACGGTCAAATGATGAGTTTGGGGGTCTGTATACGCTTAAAACAATAAGCCGCTCCAGCTCCACACAAGCTATTTCAATGGTCTGCTCTACAGAGAGGCCCACAATATCAGCGCGGTCCTTGAATTTTAAAGAATTACGAACAATAATTAATGAACCGCCACGTATTGCATGCCCCCTGCAGAACGAACTTGCCACTTTGTGATTTTTGAAACCAAACATAAGCTGATGATATTGAAGCCAATGTTCTGTTAAACATATTACATCAATTTTGTCACAGTCTAGGAAAAGCTCCAATTCCAAATCTTTACTACTCAATCCTTGAATATTTTGATGTACCAAGCTAATACAATTTTTATAAGATAAATTACTACTGTCGTTTGTTTGGTAACAAGGTTTTATACAATTTTTGATATTATCACTTAATTTACTTATTTTCTTTGTATCACTACATAATTTGTTAATATTATTGCCATATGTCAAATGGTGGCCAGAGTATAGCTCTATTGTCTTATAATTTAGTTTAAATTAAATGTCAACGTATTAATGGAATTAATAATAGAATAACATAGCAATTCTGCTAAGTGTCTGGTGTAAAATGATTGTAAATAATACATATTATTTTTCGTCAGAATAAAGTTTTTGCTAATGAAAACATTAGTATCAAACATTACTAATTTATGTTCATGACGACATGTTAGTGTGTGCAACGTAGAATTTAAATTATATCTAATATTGTTTTCGCCATCACTATGGCTTTGACTGAAAGGAAAAGTAAACAAAATTACTTTTTCAATGTTAGGTAATGTGTTTAAACATGAAAAATAATTATTCAGTAACTTTTTGTCTACTTTTCCTCTCCTTCCGACAAATATAATTAAAATAGTTTTGTTCATGAATTTTGTGTTTAGAATTTTATTTAAAATGACCGAGAAAGTCGCGCCAGGCATACAATTATTTATGAAGACATGGTTACTAAAGTGACCAACTTGAACACCCATATTTTGGCCAATTTCGTCACTATACATTATTATATTTAATTTACAATTACTGATAGTAGTAGTAGTAGTAGTAGTAGCAGTAGTAGGGGTACACTGTTGATTCGGTTTCAACGCAGCCTGCCCTGTCCCCCAAATAGGCGATGATGAATGACTCACTGGAGTATGCTCACAGCCATGCTGTAGCTGGACATTGTTCAGTGATTCATTATTATTTTTGCAAGGCTCCAATAACTCATCCATGGCTGCCGTCTGGTCATATATCTCTTTTTGAGCTAGTGTGTAGCTGTTAGTTATTTCTAATAGGGATTTATGTAAGTGAGCAATTTGGGACCGGAGCTGCAGTATGTCACACTCATAAGTTTTCCTTACGTTCTCTAACTGACTAGTACAATGTAATAGATCGTTTTGTAAGTGAATTCTTTCCTTTCTTAACACCCTATTTTCTTTATAAATTTTATTTTTCCTAACATTTTTTTCAGTCTTTCTTATAAATCTATTTATTTTACCATATTTTTTAATTTTCTTTTTGCTACAACTTAAATGAGTCTTTGAGGTACCGGCAATTACACCTGCCGTTCCTACCAATTCGTCAAATAGTGAATGAACCCGTGATGTCTCGGCGTCATTGTTCATACTTTGAAGCCGTGATATATGTGCGTGTGCGTCCCGTAGCTCTGTCTCCAATATTGTAATACGCCGAAGTGCAGAGTCATACTCGGCGCAGTCGCGATCGAGGTCCTCCACTACTCGCTGAAGCTGGTCTCTTTGGTCTGTCATGTCTCTGAACTGAAGGTGCATTTCCGCCATCCCCTTTTTAAGATTTTTGTGTTTATCTAATAACTCCAAAATTTCATTCTCAGCGCCCTCTCGCTCTTGTATCAGCTGTTCGTTTAAAGTCTTGCTCGACTGTAGTTCTTTTAAAGTCAGTTGCAGTTTATTCTCTAGCTGGCGAGTAGCACCGGCACGAGTCAAGGCCATTTCAGAGAGCATAAAACACAAGATAATAATAATAAAATCAGTTAAAATAAACACAGTTCAATCACAGATTATTGCGTAATACAAAAGCTAAGGCAAATTTACTTGAGTTGTGAAAGTATGATTGTATTCGCTACAAACAAACTCTTCGAATTCCTATGAGCGGCATCTGAATGCTTTATCAGATATTCTTGAATTATTTAACATTTATATTGGTGTTTTTCATCAGCTAAGCTTCAATGATTGTTAAAAATTGAGCAGTTACATTGTTAATTTTAGATCTCAAATCTTCGAAGGTTTTGCACCCGTCAGTTTTGCACTGCGATATTATGCATTCATTGTAGTTCTTTGATGCATTGATTTATTTTATACTGTAGTAACGCCACCAATAATTTTAAACGACTTAGCAACTCAACACCATTTGATTTGACAATCCAAAAATTCCTTCAAAATTTAACACAGTTTAGCTGTCAAACTTTGCCGAGTGATTTAGAGTTCAGTTTGATTAGTTAGTCTTTTATTTTACATGTCCAAGGTCTTTAAGAGGCCGAAAAAAATGTTGGTTGCAATATTTTTAAGCTTAACTCACTCGAAATAATTTTAATTTATGAAAAATTCACAGAGTAAATAACAACAAACAAGCACTTTCGAGAACGCGGGTAGACCAATCACTCTATATCGACATTCTAACCCCATATCTGGTTAAAATCTTCAGATCAAGCTATGCCTGGGGACATATACCAGAAGAATGGACCAAGGTCAAAGTGCTATTCATACCCAAGGCTGGCAGGAAGGACTACGCACTGTCAAAGTCCTTCAGGCCAATTAGCCTCACATCCTTTCTACTGAAAGCGAAGGAAAAAATACTGGATACCTATATCAGGGAAAAAATCCTAACGGTCAACCCTATCAGCTGTAACCAACACGCCTACCGCAGAGGCAAATCCACGGAAAGCGCTCTGCTCTACCTAGTAGACAGAGTGGAAAAGGCGTTGGAAGACAAACAAATCGCAGTATGCGCATTTTTAGACATTGAGGGCGCCTTCGACAAAACCCCAATTAAATCACTGGTGAAGGGGCCAGAGTCAAAACAAGTTGACAACACCACAACCAGATGGGTGAAAGCGATGCTCTCAAACCGCACGGCCAAGGTAGCTCTTCACGGAACAAACCTTGAAGTCACCACTACAAGAGGCTGCCCGCAGGGAGGCGTACTCTCGCCCCTACTATGAACTCTTGCAATAGATCAACTCCTGCATAGGATGGCAGAGGCCAGGATAGACACACAGGGCTTTGCTGGTGACCTAGTAGTCATTGTCCGGGGCTTCTGCCAAAACACGATCTCACACATAATGCAAAAAGCGTTAACAATCGTTAGCAATTGGTGCAGAGGGAACGAATTATCGGTCAACGCCGATAAGACCGTCCTCGTGCCATTTACCAACAAACGTCAACTAGGTGGACTAAAAATGCCAATCTTAAACCACAGGCAGATTCCTTTCTCCAAGGAAGTAAAGTATCTGGGAGTCACGCTCGACCAGAGACTCACCCGGAACAGCCACCTAGATAAAACAATTCAAAAAGCTAAAAGTGCTTTGGGTATAAGCAGAAGACTGGCGGGGAAAAACTGGGGCCTTAACCCCAAGATCTCCCACTGGCTATACACTGCCATTGTGAGGCCGATAATCTCGTACGCCTCGGTGGTATGGTGCAACAAAGCCAACCAGAAAACTGTGATTACCAAACTAAACAATATCCAAAGGACGGCGTGCCTCATGACAACTGGCGCAATGTCCTCCACTCCTGGAGCAGCTCTAGATGCACTGCTGAACTTACCGCCCCTACACATCCATTTGCAACAGGTGGCGAAAGCCAGCATGTACAGGCTATCTGCCCGAGAGAAGGTAAACTGGATCTCACAAGCACTAAGATCAGTTCTTGACTCAGTCAGTGAAAATCCAACCCTCAACATGGTATCAGACACCATGCTCCCACTCCTAAACTTTGGAAAACTTTTTACAGTGGAACTGCCGCCCAGAGACGACTGGCTAAAAAGCCAACTGCAATGGGAGGCCGGTAGCCTTAAATGGTATACTGATGGGTCCAAATCGGGACTTGACGTTGGCTGTGATATATATGGAGAGCGACCCTTCGAAAGAAGTGTAAACTTGGGAAAATACGCCTCCATATTCCAAGCGGAGGTTTACGCCATTATTGAATGTGCGGATAAAAAACCTCCAAAAGAACTACGCCAACCACCGTATCTATATCCACTCGGATAGCAAAGCAGCTCTTATGGCACTAGCCTCGAATACCATTAATTCGAAGCAAGTGCAAAACTGCTTATCACTACTGAATTCCCTGGGCGAAAAGAACAGGGTAATTCTAAGATGGGTTCCCGGCCATGCAGGAATCGAGGGAAATGAAAAAGCCGACGAACTTGCTAGGACGGGAGCAAAGGGAACGTTATACAGCCCTGAACCTTGCTGTGGCGTACCAAAGCCTTGCAAACCTAATGCTCAAACAAATGTGTTTAGAACAATCAGTCAACCACTGGAACAACACGCCAGGGTTGAATAATTCCAAAGCGCTTATTAAGCCTTACTACCGTAAGACGGCCCGTGAGGCCCTATCGCTAAATAGGAACAATCTACGCATACTGGTAAGGGCGCTCACGGGGCATTGTGGCCTGAACAAACACATGTTCAACCTCAAGCTCAAAGACACAAAAATATGCAGGTTCTGCCAAGGGGCAGAGGAAACTCCCCAGCACCTCATGTGCGAGTGTGGCCCGCTGATGCGTAAAAGATACACCCACCTGGGTGGTCACTACCTCCAACCTGAGGAGGTAAAACAATCTGGCGCCAAAAGCCTACTGCGGTTCTTAAATGACACGAGGCTTAGCACAGAACTATAGTAGGTGGCGAGCACAATAGATCAGCAATGGTCGCAGTGTTACAAGGCTCATAAAGACCTTAGAAAAGCCCCACTCAACAAATAAATAAAATAAAATCTCACTAACCTTATTTTTGTCATTATACAGAAACCTGTATCGGACGAATGCTAGAGTTTGAATTTAAGATATGGAATTCTTACTTTGTGATAGATTAGGATCTCCACGAGAAAGTCCAGCGCAGAGCGACCAAGATGCCAATGGGTCTTTAAAAACCTGGAATTCGCAGATAGACTCCGCACATTTCAACTGCCCACACTCAAGGGTTTTGGAATCAGAGGTAACGTCATTGAGACGTCTAAGATTCTCAACAGATGCTATAACTGCCCGGAGAGTTGTCTTCAATCTTCAAACGGAACCAAATGATACATCTGCAAGGATATAACTCCAAATTCGAGAAAACACGATTCCACACCAATCCCAGGTAACACTTCCTAGCTAACCAGACTATGGACTAATTGAACGGGTGACCTACTGAAGTGATTGAAGCGTGTAGTGTCAACGTATTTAAAAATAGACTAGACGTACGTTCAAACAAATATTGTTGTGAAACTTAGTGTTTAGTTCAGACATACAAGCATCAGAAAGTATGCGACTTGTCTATAAAACTTATAATAATATAACCACGTATGTATTTTATTTTGGTGTACTAATACATTCAACCGGCTCAAGTTATGATAATAGACGAACGTCCGCTGATAATAACTCGGAGTTATAACAACATATCGGTGATCAGATTCCATTTAGAAAAAGCATGGACTGCGACGCTACGTATTCTCCATTCTGTTATACAGTATGGAATCTTGCACCTTAACGGAGGCTACATTCTCAAAAATAACAGCTTTCGAGGTGTGGCTCTACGCGCAAATTAGATTAACACGATAGCTGACTTACATCAGTCACGTCGTGCGCAACAAACAGAAATACGAATTCCTGCCTATCAGTAGCAGGGGAAATGTCACTGAATTTCAATGAGAAACACACTCGGGAGGGGGTGGGGCACATTCGTAAATTAAGAGACGGCTACTATTGGATACAAAAGGTAGCTGTCGTTTCAAGGTAAGGTAGCTTCGTAAATGTATCAGATCGTTTTGAGACCCACAGTCGATTGGCTAACGCCGCACAATGCGCAAGCCGCCCAGCGGCAACCGAGGTCTTCCCCCAGAGGATCCGATCACACCAGTTCACGACAAAGGCGTGACAGGGGATCACAGAGTACTTTTCAGTTTCCCTCTTCGAGGAGACTGCCGAGTGAAAATGGAACCATGGGTTAAGCCGACCCAAGGTAACGAGCAGGTCATATGGACCAAGCTGCACGGAACCGTTTGCTGCCTGCCTGCCCACGACAGTAGTACAGAATGACTCGGAAGAATTATTTCATGTTGCTTTCTGCAAGCATTGCCGTCATGATCGTCAACGCACTATAACGAATATGGTACTTTATATAAACCGATATAAAACAAGAATATTTAATTAAAAAATGTTTTTTTCCAAAAATATATATTGGTGGTTTAATTTGATAAAAGATTATTCTATAAATATAACTTAATACACGTTATTTTTGATTTACGCCTTTGTTACTAATTTGATTGAACATAAAGAAATGTTTTTCTTAGGCAACGTAATCCTTAACTTGGTCCATGATTATCTTTATCCATGGTTTTTAGCTTAGTCTCCCGTGTATAAAAAATGATATAAAAGAGAAACTAATGCATTTCCAAAAACTTTTTCTACATATGTTTTTTAAATTTCTTTTTCTTTTTTGGGAAAGCATTATTTGCCGAAGTTATGCGAAATACCTACTTAAGTGTGTAACACGATGTATATAAAGTAAATAAGGAATGTCCCGACAAAGAGTATTTTATAATACAGGGTCGCCAGCGCCACCGGTGCACCCATAGACAATCTGCGGATTAATTGAACTCAAATAGCTACCCAAAAAAAAACATTTTTCTACAAATTGCATTTTTTTTTAAATATTTTTTAAAAATAGGCCAGTTGGTAGGAATCCCTACTCTTGGTGTAGTCAAATTTGAATAACTGGTTTTATACCTTATGTGGTTTAATTCATTTTTTAAAAATCGTTTTTTTTTTTAAATTGTAAAACAGTTACTATTTAAATTAAAAATAAAGATTTAAAATCTTTTAAAAATAATTTCAGCTGCTAAAATACTGCAGATAGTCAAAATATAAAAACGAAATGTCAAAATATTAAAAATATAAAATTACATCAATAACAATGTCGCAACAGAAATAGTCAATATAATTTTTTATATTATAATCCATCTTCGATAATCAATGATTGTATTTAGTAATGTAAATAATCAAAATTAAAAATTTCAATACTTTCAAAGTCCTTAACAGAATACATTGGGTTATTAATAAGCATATCCTGGACCTTGCTCTTAAATTGAACGTCTCCAAGACCCCTGACTCACAATGGAATCTTGTTATAAAAAATATTGGACTTATACAGATAACTATTTCTAACCTTACTTAGTCGCACTTTGCAAGGATTCAAGTATTGTTTGTTTAGCGTGTTATGCGAATGAACATCCGAATTCGGTAATATCGATGTTTAATAGCCCTAAACAAGGCCACAAAAAATCAAGCACCCAAAAAATTAATATCATCGATCACTCAATCAAATGACTACAAAATTAATAACACTTACAATAAGTGTTCCAGTATACGATAAGATGTCGTACATTATATAATATTATGTATGTATGTATATCACACAACTGGTTTTGTGGATAATCATCAGATTTATATTTAAAATCCTTTTTTAATCGTTATTAAATCATGACATCTGCTAGAGCCAGGTCGCCGAGCACTTATCCGACCAGTTTGATAATATAAACCGTAGATATCATCTGTGTCTGGTGCTCTTGGGAGATTTGTAACCCGCCCATTAAGTTACAAAAAGGAAAACTATGACAAAAATATAACTAAACAGCCTTGAATTAAATATATGTAAAATTGTTGTGTAAAGCAATAAAGAGAGCAAAAAAGTGTTTGTCAATATTTGACATTGAAAGTTTCAGGGCAATAATAATATACAATAATGTTATTGCGAGCAGAAATAAAATCGCCAAACATAAGCTTTATCTTAGCAGCATGTTTAATATTAATGACTTGTTTAATTAGTAAATTAAATAATGGAACCAAAATTCCATCATTATCCTTCGATCGAGTGATAAAAAATATTATATTAATAGCACTATCAACTCAGAAGCCAATTAATGTCTCGAATTCGTTCTGCAAGGTAATGCACGAAATTAAACATTATTTCATCGGATCATGATTAATGCTAAAACACTCAAACCGTTTTTGCCAATGTGTTTGGCAAATTATTATTGTGTTCAATGGTTCATAATCTGCTGTGGCTTGTTTTGCACAGTAGTGTTTAGCTTTATAACGGATATCTGTCACCCAGACGATGATTGACGAGCGTATTGATCATTGAACAAATAACCGAGAGCTGTCATGTTAACCGAAGTGACCGTTAACTATTCAGTGGATGAACTCTAAGGACTTAGAACGGTATCCTTAAGCACAGATTATTATGACTTCGAATTAAAAGTTGCGAATAGATTTTTTAGAATAGAATAGAATAGGATAGAATAACTTTATTGTACTATAAAAACATAACTTAAAGAATATTACACTGGTTTTATCAAAAAGACAATTTATGCACAAATGGCGGACTTATCGCGATAGCGATATCTTACAGTCAACCATTTGATAAAATGATTCCTAATTTTCACCTTACAATACACAAAGAAGTAGCAAAGTTAAATTTAAAATAAACTTCTACAAATATGTCAGTAACTTATGCTAAGCTTGCTTAGGGAAGGATAAAGGAGAGGTTAAGGTGAGGTATTTGGTTAGTGGCTGTGTAAAAATAAATGTTTCTTCAACAACTTTTTGAAAGTATGCAACGAAGGTGCATGCCTGATAGAGTGAGGGAGCTGATTCCACAAACGAGCAGAATGGACTGTAAAAGAGTGCGTGTAAACAGAAGAATGATGTATCGGAATGGCGAGTGTTTTATTCGTGTGTTTAAATTTGTGTGTAAAACTTATTTTAGAATCTTCACAAAATTTTACTAGCAAGATCCTAGAATATCTTTAGGATTTTAGACAAATGTTCGATTTATACACGAATTGCCAAAAAAATATTAAGACAAGATCCGAAAACAATTTTTTTTTTTCAAAATATTAAATCTTTTTGATACCACCGAAAAATTGACACCATTTATAATTGTATTTGAACTATTAAAATATTTATATCCTGAATGTTTAAAGAAACGATAAAAATATTTGTATTTTTGTTTATAATGTTGTGGTCATAACTTTCGCTGCATAACGTTTTTTACAAAACATTGTAAAAACTTTTTGTCCATTTCCTAAAATGTTTATATTTTGGATAATCTTCATTTCTTGCTTTATTTGCTGTGATTTTTAATGAGTATTACTACTATAACTTTGCCATAACTAATATTTTTATCGTGAAACTACGGTTCCCTTTCATAATAGTAGGTTTTATTCCAATTATTTGTTTTAAAATCGCTAGCAATCAGCATTAGCAGAATTTTATATTCTTTATCGTATTTGTTGTTGTTCACAACATAAAATAACTAGAAGTGTTATATACCCACGATTATTTATGATGTGAACACAGTTTGCTTATAAAATTACTCTGTACTTTGAACACTACACACAAGCAGGAAAGATTTAATAAAAACAATCTCTGGAATACTGCGTTGTGACATGTATCATAAAGAAAAATACATATTAACTTAAGCAATTACTAGAATCTTATCTACGATATGCGAAATACGTACGTTGATTCCTGTAGTAATGCGTCATACGTTTCATTCATAATAATATTATTGTGGTGGCACGTCACATACCCTGTATACGAGTATTTATGAATATTACAGCCAATTCACATTTCTCTGCAACTACACAAGTCGACAATAGGTTTGTCTTTTCAATGATTTCGTCGTCGCAGTCAAATTTTTTTTATAAGAGCCAAAAAAAATAGGTACGACAGAACGATTTAGGCAATTCGTTCACTTCTCTGCAGTAAGTTCATGTATAACAGCATCTAATAGAAAAAGTATTTTACTAGACTAAAGTAGACTTAAATATTAGGTGTGATCAACATCGCCCGAGTAGGTAAAAAGTTATCTTACACATTGACAGTACCAAGTAATTATATATACATACCTATATAAATATACATTTAATATGTTTATAATTATTAAGTATAAATGAATACATGTAGAAATATTATAGCAATAATGTAATAAAGAGATAAGTCATCAATGTAATATTGTAATAATAGGTTATAAAAAAGTTAAAAGTCAAAGAAAAGGGTATATTGTTTCCTAGTTACTTTTAGTTACATTTTTGTTAATTTAAGTTTGAATGTAATTTACTATCTTATCCATCTCCATCCGACCCATTTAAACTACCATTATACTATTTGACGATGGACTGCTCAAATAAGCTTGACTTTAATAGATAGACATAAAAAGAAAAGCTTTTCATTGTATTAAGTTTCTGTTGTCTTCACTGAATTTTGATGTATTTCTATTTTTCTATAGTGAATTAATGAATGAATTACAGTATTAGTATAAAAATAATTTCACTATATATATTAAAAATTCCCAGATTTAAACTACGCTTGCCACATCACTTACATATATTAATGTTACTTTTGGTAATTTTAACATACACTAAATATCCATAAATAATGATTATGGTATTGTTACTTTTGACGATGCGTATATCATTTTACTATTTATGCAAAATATCACCATGTCAATGTTTTTCGTAATGTTTTATGATCATTTTCAGAATAACGAGTAATAGTAAATATTCTGCAATAGGCCATTTATCAAAATGTTACTATACGTCGGCTACAAGGAGGTCATCACTAGCATATATTAATAATATGAACCATTACGGGAAGTAAACACAAAAAAAATCCCAACACAATTGAATATCCAACTATTTTAGTGAAAGAATGAAGGTTAAATACCGAAACCGAGTAAAAAAAATCGATTAAAAAAAAGCGAGTAAGACTGTGTCGGAATGCATAGGGAGTTCATAAGGGACTGGCGTGAATACGTTTCAAATCTAATGTGCCACTTAGTTTCTGGCATTGGAGAGTTATCATCTACAATGGATGAACCCGTAGAAAGTATAACGATATTGATCGTTCTTTCAACCTGGGTAGACGTAGAAACTTTGGGATGAAACAATCCACCGACTAGGTAGGCCAACACGTCCGTCAGAGAACAACGCCTTACAGCGAAGCACTAGGAAGAAACCCCAGCGGGCCAGGCTTGTGCCTTGACTACCAGATATGACCGAATATCCTCTACTCCCGTCTGGTTATGTGTCCGAAGTCGCTTGCGCGGCCTCTAATTGATATAAGCCCCAATTTATTTCGATTTTATTGTGGATCGTGGCTTCCTTTGCCCCGCTTGTCACTCAGGATAGGGTGGCTGACGATTCATTTTAATATTAATGCGCATATTTTTCAAAAACCTCATAAAACTAAAATTCCTCATACATCGTCCCCAGGTATCATGTCGCCTTAAAAAGAATTAACTACTCATCAGACCTAGCAGAAGGTTTGGAGTACAAAATCTAGTCTAGCAAGCGAGAATTTAACTTGGATCATGCTACTAAAACCATTAGCGATTAATTTATCTCATCGAAGTAAAAAATTGTGTATTTGCGATTAATTTATATCATCGAGTAATTGTGTTAGTAGGAAATATAGGAAACATTGATATTAAATTAAATGACACAACGCAAAACAACGTTTTCTATGTTTATATTTACATGTATTTATAATGATAATTATTTAGCATAAAATACGGTTACAATAATTTATGAACGTGTGTAAGCGACAAATTATACGGAATGCCTTTGAAGGCGTGTAATTATTTTACAATAAAAAATGTTTTAATTATTATTTCGAACATAAACACAGAGAAATTGATTATAGTGATAAAATTTTATCAGTCACAGCTGTCTTGTTTTACACCCGGCATTGTTTTATTGGAAGAACAGTCATTAAATAAAATTAAGAGGATTATAGAGAAATAACATTCATTACAAATACCTCGAGCAAATTCAGAATATTTTCATCTTTATATTTTACTGAAAATGACGAAAAGTCATGTTTATTACTCCATTTTTCCTTCCGGCCTACCAACCAGTAGTAGTAGTAGTAGACGGAGTGGGGGGCTTGTTTCCAGCCCTTGATGTCACCTAGATCTATAAAATCTATTGTAACTACCCACTATGTGGTTAGGTCAGTGGTCAGCTAGTAGCCCAGTACTTATTACCAGTCCAAGTAGATCACTGACCTTCAAGTTGGGCAGATCGCTAGGTTCGAGAAAGGCTCGTCCCAGTAAACTGTGTCTTTTAGCGGCGAGGCCTGGGCAGCGACCAACGATGTGTATGCTGTCTTCAGGTTCTCCGCCACATATTCGGCAGTCCTTGCTCTCGATCAAGCCAAGGTTGAATAGATGTGCTCTAAGGGTCGTGTGTCCGGTGAGGAGACCGATAGTGGTTCTAAGGTTCTTCTTGCTCATGTCAAGTAGGGCCTTGGTTTTCTTTTGTAGTGGTTGCTCCATCATGACTTTTGCCTGGCGACATCCCTGGCTCTGTTTCCAGGAAGCCCGATGTTCCTGCTCCAAGCAGTCCCTGATGATGGCCTACCAACCAACGAGAAGGAAAAGTATTGTGAACGCGCTAAAAACGTTTTCGAGTTGAAGACGGAAGCATCGATTTTGAGCCCTTTGAGATGATTTCCGCCCCCAGCATCTCCTCGTTCAACGCCAGGCTCAAGAAGCATATAACCCTAAAATCCATAAATTAACAAATCCACCTTTCCCCCTCCTTTTTGGTTCCCTTTCCTTCCTTCCTCTCCTTCCTTTCCTCTGCGTCCTTATTTAATTTTAGTCATTTGTTTTACTTTTTTATTATCTGTCTCTTTCTAGTTTCTGTTTGTTTCTTTTTATCATTTGTGTTTTTATTGTTCTTTTGTGTAGCCAACGTTCTAAGTATGTTATAACCTTAAGCTATAGGTTAGCTGATATACATTTCTGCAAGGCAATAAGCTCGTCTTTTTTATTTAAAATTAAGAGTTTTTCATTATTTTTATTAATATTATGATTTCCAGTCTATCTGTTTTGTCTGTAGGTCTGTCTATATATATATGTCTGTCTGTACTCGTATGTATTTCTGTGTTTATTCCTCCACGACAGCGCCCAAACGCTTAATCCGATGCGCTGAAATTGGGCATGCAGGCATTGTTTGGTCATGACAAGAGTTAAAAGTTTGTGGTTGTAAACAGTCTACCAGGGGCCGAGCTAGTCCAATATTTCAATCTCGAAATATTGGACTTAAATACTCCTATTTAAAATTTGGTAAACAATGCCTTGTTCGGCCGAAATACATCGAGAAATTTTGGATGGAATATCTCATATATAAGCTACGTTAATAATATTTAAATTCCACAGTACATTTTATTCAAATATTTACGCAATTTCTTGGCGCTTGGCCCAACCCCGCGCCTAGCCGAAAAACGAACGGCGCCGCTCGAGGTGGTTTCAACAGAACTAACCGGGTTCGTCAGCTGGCCGAGAGAGGGCGCTCATTTTGAAATTAGTATTTAGATAAATGCAGTCTTTGGCTACTTGTCGGCAAAGTCTAGGGGTGACACAAGCGATTTTCTAATTTCTGCGTAGAATGAACAATTATTGTTATATATTTTATCAGTGTCAAATTTAAAATGTTTAGATGTTCTTGAGAAAAATATTTACGTAATAACTTGAGTATAAAACCTGTTCCACACCCTTGGAGTAATGCACACAGTTATTCTATTTGATTCTATAAAACAAACGCCCTGTATTTAAGCCATTGTTAAAAATAACTTTTATGTAACGTAGAACACGTTACATAAAACCTATCTTCGCAAAAGGGCGAATTTAGACCAATGTCGAGCATTTATATTTCGGTTTAATTTGTTCACACGGCAACGGTCGATTGCGGCCGGTTATCATACAAATTTACATACACAAACTGATAGCAGCTAGTATATCCACACCTGTTTGCTGTTAAATAAAATGAAAGACAATTTATTTAAATAGATTACGTTTGTCGTGGTGATATTGAATGAATGAATGTATGAATGAGTGAAAAATTGTATCGAAATAGAGAGCGAAACTAATATGCCATTGGATTTTTTTATATTAATATAACGATATAAAACTACAACGGGCTAACCCGTCACCTCAGGAAATTTTAACGATATTTGATCATTCTGTCTCCGTAGGTGAGCGTAGAAGACTTAGGGACGAAACAGTCCACTGTCTAGTTACGCCACTTCAGCAAGAAACCGGGCGTGCAACCAGCGGGCCATTACTCGGGCCTTTACTTCCAGTTACGGCTAGATTTCTCCAGCCTCACGACTGGTTACGGCTGACGCCGCAGGTTGCGCAAACCGTCCAGGAGCGCCCGATGGATGATTCCCAGGGGAACTGGTCAGCAGGCACAGAGTCCTACCCGGGCTCGTACTTCTATATGGAGGCTACCGGATGGGTGCCGAATTGTGAGTTGGACCGACCCTAACACATGGGTCATAATGGCCCAACTGCACTGGGCCCAAGTATAGAAATTCGCTTGTTTGTAGCGTGAATATTTACTATGCAGTTTTATATATAAAAAAACTGCTTTTGCAACGATGTATTCTAATATTTTAATGACCATCTTAAATGAGAATTAAAAATATATTTTAATAATATTTTACATACCATGTGAGGTGTTTAAGCTCTAAAACTAATTTTCCATTCGGATCGTTGACAAAACCATTATCAATATTGTCTTATGAATTTGTATGTAATGATAAGCCATTTTGTCCTTTATAGATCGCCTTATGAAAATGAAAATAAAAACTAAAGTTGTAAAACGACATTAAAATTTCCTAAAAGTTCAAATGTTAATGGGTTAACAGCAAATTTAGCGTAAATTATTAATGCCAATTTGCAAACAAAGCGATTACGCATATTTATATAATATTTAATTTATTCAATCGCCAAAATTAATAAATGGCGTCGTTCGATTAATGTAGCGAAAATTTGATGTGTTGTGTATTTTATAGCGAAGATTGATATACTGTGTAAACTAATATATTGCGAGTAAATTTAATGATGATAAATAAGTAATTAAACAAATTGAAGTAAATAAAGATATAAATTTTTAAAACGCGCAATTTCATTGAAATTACGACGTGTCATGTGTCATTAAAATATTTTATGTCCACATAAAAATGCTCCTAATCGGAGATCTTACTTCATTTTAATTCTTAATGCGGACGTAATGAGGAATCATATAAATGGATAAGTAACTATGTCAAACCTGAATACTTAAATCTTTGTGCAAAATATTATAAAACGTGACTGATTTTATAGATTGATTTACTGCAACTATTAATTTTATTACTTTTACATTTGTCGCAGAAGCCAAAGAATAACTTTTGATTTATACCTATATACAATATTATTACACGTGAGATTTTTTAATGGTTTAAAAAATCGGATGAGGGAAACGTTTAAAAATAATTATGCAAATCTTCGATTGGCTTCGGTGCCAATCTGTCTAGTGATTCAGATTAAAAGTTGACATCAATCTTATCGGTATAAAAACGTACAATACCTAACCACATATCATTGTCTATTTTAAGTGACTTTTTAATTTGCATTAATTCGGGTAATTTTAATGATGACTAAGTTATTGATATAGATACAAAATGACAGTATTTATTATTCTTATATCATTGAATTTATGAAGGTACTGTAAATATGTAATTTTATTTTGAACAATATTTGAATATTAATAAGCCATATAATAGAGCCTGTTCATACCCATTTCCACCAAACTCTGTAAGGATAAACTACGTCAAAATCAATCGATAAAAACCTTTTACCTGTGAGTCGATTTTCTTTTGTTTTCTTACATATATGATTTTTTTATCTTTAACTTTCATCATTTTCTGTACCCATAATTTAATCAATTGAATAAAATATATTATTACAACAAACTGCAGCAGATTTTGGTTTTTCAAATAATATTAGTTTAGTAAAAATTCCCTTGGAAATAACATGGCACTTAAGTAAAAACTAACTTGACTTTTTTTGGGACACATTTTAAAACTTCATTAATCCAAAGCGAAAAAAAGTTCAGCCATCATCAATTAGTCTTTTGTCGGGGAATTTGGACGTTGTTTATGTTGACAGAGTTTGAGGGTGCTTTAATAAAACAAACTATATATCAGACCAAATGACATATTTTCTCCTAATCTCTGAAATGGTGTTTTCGTAATAATAAGTTAATGTTTAAAACATTATTTTGGGAGAGATTATTTGTACCAAATTATTAAATATCGAGGACATTACCTTATAGCCATATTTCTTGCTTTTATTATTGTATTTTTTCTTTCTATTTTAATGCCACTATCAAAAATTCGTAACTATCAGTAACGGTTAGCTGTAAGAGTTTGAACGAGTTGTCAATATGTCTGCCCACTGTACTTCATTATTATGTGCAATAAATATATTCATTCATTTAGTTTATAGTGTACTATAAGCTGATCAAAGGCACTTAGGGATTCCACTTCGGGTTTATAATTAGAAATTACAAACATGTCTTGTGTTTTGAGAAACTAAAACCTAACCTAAGGTTGATTTCGCATTGTGTATCCTTGGAAATTTTATTAGTGCTGCGACCGCGATTTATGATATTCCTGCGAAACCATGTTGCATCAGATTCGAAAAGATCAATTATATATTGATAGCATCATTAAACCACAAAAAACACAGGTGTCTTACCAAGAATATCCAGCTTCTTGGGACCTTCGGTGCTGATATTATGATAAATTACACATGGTTTGCATTTTAATTCTGACGTCTCCGCTAAAACGATTTTATTAGAAGCCATTAAAATAATGCCATTTTGTATGAAAAAATGGCACGTGTAATTAATTTTACAGCAGTGTCTAATAAAGTGTGAACGGTTTATGTCACGTAGAAATGACACATCACTCTGTGAAATTTGTTGCTAGCTACGAAGTTTTTCATGCTTTTTTTAAATTAATAAAATTGAGTGCCATATAATCCAATAACCTAGGCTGCCCCAAGTGTTGCATTGCATTTTCTTAACTTTATCCGGAGAATATAATCAAAAATGTGTAGGATTGCGTATTACTTCATTGATTCTGTCATAAAAAAACATAGTATTTTATTAGAAAGGAGTATTTTATTATTTTTCTTCTTCTTGAATTGCCACTCCATTACTGGAGTTTGGCCGTTAGCTCTGAATACTTTTTTCGGTCTTGCGCCATCCGGAAGAGCTGTTCCGTATTGGTGATCCCGGCCCACTCGCTGACATTGCACAGCCACGACTTTTTCCTGCTTCCACGACTCCGTTTACCCTCAATTTTGCCCATCAATATCATTTGGAGTAGCTGATATCTGTCATACCGCAGCACGTTCCCCGGATGTTCAATTTTGCGCTTTTTGACGGTGTGTAACAATTTTGGGATCATACCAGCAAGTTGAAGCATTTTTCATTGTTAATCTAATGGATCCAGCTTATACGGAGCATTCGACGATAGCACCACATATAAAATCGAAGACTATCGCGGTTGTTTGACATTATAAATAGGATAGAAAACGAATTTACCGCGTGAAATTTGTAGCACCCGACGTTTCGGTGACGTTGCAGCCGCCGTTGTCGAAACATCGGGTGCTACAAATTTCACGCGGTAAATTCGTTTTCTATCCTATGTATGATAGCACCACATCTCAAAAGCTTCTAGAAACCGTCTGGTGTCTTTTATAGTAATGCAGGATCCGAGTTCTGAGTCTTAGATTGATTTGCCGGCAACACAAGACTTATCTTATTTTATTGAATGATTCAAGGGCGATTTCTATCCGGGTCTTAATGTCTTAATCGGAGTCCCATATTTCATTCCCCCATGCACCGAGATATTTGTACTGCTAGACCCACTCGCAAGAACTTTACCTGCTACCGATGTAGTAGGTTGTAAATCAGGATCCCTGGTAATAACCATGACTCTGGTCTTCGAAATGTTTATTGAGAAGCCGAATATGTATTTATTATACAACACTATATATCTAATTTCATAGTCCGCTTCGTTGGGTTTCCAATTTATTAAAATTTTTCTTTATTTATTTGCCTGAGTCTAATGTGTATCAGGTCTTACGGGTAATCAACAAACACATGCCACTTTAATTTAAAAATATATTTACGTACTTACAAGAGCATATCAAGCTTTTTTATTTTATTTAATGACACCCCAATAACGAGCGCAGCAGGTATTTAAGTAATCATATTTTTTTCATAAAGGATATATTCGAAATATTAAAATATTAATTTCTTTTAAAATATAGATATAGTAATCCTATATCTAATAAACGAAATTCGCCGGTTTAATCAATGTGATTTACTTATTATTTTTCACTTAAATTCGGTTCCATTGGGAAGATTTTATTTTGCAATAGGATGAGATTGTTTTTGAAATGGAAGGATGAAAGTGATAATTAATAAATAATTAGTCCCGTTCCGCCCAAGTAAGGGATAACTTATTCGAAGGCAAAAACTTTAAATACAGAAAGTAATAAGGCCAAATTGCATAAAGAAATAAAACAAATTGGCAAAAGACTATTAAAAGCAAAAAAATACTTTAAATAGACTATATATATTACTAAATATAAACGGTATTTTGTAAATGGTTATTGCAAAAGGAAATCTATAATATAAATATTGCAATAAAAATATGAATGAAGCCAAATTTCATACATCTATAAAAAAATGAAACATGTGTGCAAATAAGGTACCTATATAAAATTCCTTTATTTTTTTTAAATGCTGGTTATAAAAAACTATATATTTTTAAAGCAATGGGGATTAAAATACGCATAACCTATAATTTATATTAATTCACATACACATAACAACAAAGATACTAAAATTTAAAGCTATTAAAATTATCGAAGCTTTTAAATTAAATTTAAAGCTATTGAAGACGATTTAGAATGGGAATGGAATATTAAACAATAAAACAATAATATTAGCAAAATTTGTCTCCAATTAACTTTTGTTTAAACCACAAAATGATTTTGTAGGTTAAACAATTTATATAAATTTGTGATGCCTCTTTGAGAAACCAATTGCTCAATTAATTTTAATACACATACATATGTATTCAATCTGTTTTTTTTTCTCTAGCCAAAATTAATATTTCTTGTCGTGTAAAGTAATGTGTAATTGATATATTAACATTTACAAAAACGTCATAATATGCTTTAGATAGATTAAACTTAATGAGATGAGAATACTAATCTTGACGAGGATCGATTCATCTGTGTGTGAATGGCTTCGCTGTTACCATGACGACTCCGAAGACGCCGATCGCTCCTATATAAGGCATCAATTCGCCGGTTCGAAACCATTGATTATCTGGCGGTCGTACCGAGCGGATAATCACCCCAACCTCACACGGAGTGAATACTCGACGCATTGCGGGAGAAGTTGTCGCGGATTTAGTCTCCACGTATTTCGCGGAGTATTCAGCTGTTTCGGACCCTCGAGTGTTTTGTGAATAACACCATCGAAATGTTTAGTTTTACGACGGTAGCGGTTGTGTTTGCAATGTTCCTGGCGAGCGGAAGTGCCTGCCAGCGAGGAAGTCAAATGCTACGTAAGTATCCCTTGCAATATCGCCTCTACCATTAGTAGTTTTTAATGTTTAGATGTTTAGAGTTTTATTTTATTTCGATAGAATCCGGAGGAATATCAGACTACGAAAAACAAGCGATAGTTGATTCACATAATAGCTTAAGACAATCAGTCGCTTTGGGACAAGTTCATAGACAACCTCCAGCTGCTGATATGATGGAAATGGTAAGTACCAAATGTAATGCTTTTAAACCTAAAACTAGATAATTATTTGAATTAATCAACTATCTCAAATGATAAAAGGGCAAATACAGCCACATTTGAAATAGCAGCAATTTTTAAATCAAATGCCGATATTAACTAAATGTTTTAATAATATATTGCTGTTGAAAAGTATGCTAAGGCATAAACGCCAAACCAGTCGAATTCTAAGTAAGAAATAAAAATATACAAATAGTTAACATAACAATACATCTACAATGCTGATAGTTTTCTTTTAAATTTAATGTAGGAATGGGACGACGAGCTAGCCATGTCCGCTCAGCGATGGGCTGACCAGTGCAGAACTGCCCACGATCAAGCCCGTCAAAGAGAAAGCTCTCGATTTCCAGTAGGTCAGAATATAGCAGCCACCTGGACCACAAGACCCCCAAGCAGCTCATCAGACTCCACTCCAGAATTCAACAAACAAATTAACGCATGGTTCAATGAGGTCAAATCCTATGGATATAGACCCATGGGCTACACGCACGGTACCGGACATTATTCGCAGGTAAAACTTTACCATTTTTTTCTTTTGAACTATCGGAGAATAAACAAATATAAGCCTTTTATAATAATTTCGACAAAACAAATCCACCGTAAGATTTGTCACTAATGATTACTTACAAGCACGCATGTTAAAAGTAGAACTTTGAACGTAAGTCACCGCCGAATCCTCAAAATAGTATAATAAAAATTTAGACAATGAATACAAAATAGTTCAAGACAACAAGCCTTTATTCTGTACAGAGGTACAATCTGCTACCCTTTATTTGGGATTAATTGTAACCATATCAAAAATCAAGCATTCGATGATATATCATTATAATATCATTCGATGATGACATTATAAGATTGCTCTTGGCGATTAAAAATGCATAAAAGGAGTTGTACTTCGTTATGTTGGCCATGAACATGGCAATCAACTTTGCTCACCACTGTCTAGAGTAATTGCAGAGAATTTCATTAATCATCAAGATCTGATATTAATGTTTCGGCCATTTGACTCCTAGGCTCCAACTATACGAATATCACAATTTTAAACTACATGTCAGAAAACATCTTAGATATCTCAGGAGCAGGAGAATTACGGATGCTTCCGGGCCGACCCGTTGCGAACATTACTTTTTCTACGGGGCTCTCGCTTTTTGATGTTAAAATAGTTTCAAAGTGTGAATGAAGCATTGTAAATTTACAATATGTTACAGAGGTTTATGGTTTAAATTCATAGCGAGAATTTGTGACTAATTCGGTGGTAAATTCAGTATACCTGTTAAGATTATTCGATTGGTTAAGCCATCATGGCTTAATAATGAATCCTACCAAGTCTTGCTTAATAATAGTTGTTAAAAATCCAGCTAGAAAAAATATTTTCTAAAGGATCCTTTAGATCCTTTAGAATTTCTCAGAGATATCCTCAGTGTCTAAGGCAAGAATCCTAGGATTACTCTTCGATCATACATTGAATATACAAGAACATATCAGGAAAAGTGTTAGCTAGGGTTCCGCTTCTCTTAAGGTACGGGAATTTTATAGAATAGAACAGAATAGAATAACTTGATTGTGCTATAAAACATAACTTAATGAATATTACTCTGGTTTTATAAAAAAGACAATTTATGCACAAATGGCGGACTTATCGCTATAGTGATATCTTACAGTCAACCATTATCAATTTCCAATTTTATCGATCGTTCACTATGGCGACTGCATGTATAGCCCGTGACTATATAAGAAGACTGAGCGAAGAATCCAGCGTCTACCATATCGTTATCACATGTTACTTTTCCTTACCAGAGTATCAAGGTTTAAAAGTTATACACTTTTGAAAACTGAGTTATTTATATTTATTAATTACTAGGCATCGTAGTCGTCTCTATGCAAGTACGCCACTTTTCAGCATAATCCCAGATACAAGGCCATTAATTTTAAGGATAGCTTCTCCTATCCTTTTACTATTCGGCAGTTGTAGAGAATAAGCTATGAGCGAAATTACGGTCAACTTCCATAGGTACATTTATTTAAAAATCAAGGACTTGCCAATAACTTAACTTTCAGCGAATGGAGCCTAATAGGGAGTAGTCTTTTTTAATGATTTTTCTCTCTTTAAAAATAATGAATAGTTATTATATCTTGTTTGATGCAAATAAAACAATGACCATATAAATATTTATCCAACTTTTACTGAAGAGTAAGCAAGGTCACTTTTAATTTTGATTATGAATTAATTTTGTGTCTTCATTTTGAATCATTATACATCGAACCCAGACATGCCGGCATCACCGGTCCGCAGCTTTCAACAACTCTATTAATAGATGCAAAAACCAGATTTCTGAATTTCAAGTGTCCTTTCCCATCGGCACAGGTGGCTGTTCGGCTCAGAATATAATAAGCGTTAATATGTATGAGAAGACGACTAATTCGAGGTCGTCTCCGGTAAAACAGTGCATGGTAAAACAGTTTAAAAAAACGGCCGAGAGACGTTCTTGAACGGGCTTTTTTTCACATCGCCGGATTATGTGAATTTCGTAATGTTTCGTGCTGATTATGCGAAGGCAATTTGTAATTTTCTACATAAATTAACTTCGCCGCGCGGACTGCTGATAGTAGATTAATGCGTTGAGATTTTTCACGAGACACTTCCGACAGCCTCGAACAGGTGGCCGGCGTGATGTCACACTAGAAGCTTTTGTTTTGGAATTGATTATTTTGTACAGCACGATTTGATTACCCTACTACATGATCGGTAATCGGAATCTATGCATTAACGAAAGGACCTAAAAGAGACAGATGCTATGGTCTTCTTTATTAAAAGTCATTAAAAACCACAACTTCATATAAGGTAATCACAGAAAGTAAAGAAATGACTCTGTCATTAAATACCAAGAAAGTTAAATATAATAATATCATGTGGATAAGCAAAACATATTCAATACATAGCTCCTTTACATGATGAATGAGATTACAGTTACACCAGTGGGACCTAAAATGCCAGATCTGATTTAATGCAGATATAACTTTTCTATATGGCCATGACCCCAATATAAAATAAACTGTCCTATAGCGTAATACCAGTCTATTACTTTTCTGGAATTGAAACTTGAGCCATCAGAAGCTACATCCAGAACTATGGAAGCTTTTTAAATAGAATATTGTGTATGTTATGGAAAGAACTGATTTCCATTGTAGTATTAATAATGAAAAGATTGCAAGCAAAATATTCCTCATATATGTTATAAATTATTATACAGGCATATTATAAATTAAAATTATAGTTAAAAGAAATAAAAATCACGCTTTAATAGCAGAGTGAACTAAAAAGTAAAAAAATAGTTTTGAAATATAAAGGTATAAGGGTTTAACATATAGAAAGTACCCTAACTCAATATAGTTAAATGATTATGTATAAGTTTAAAATGCGAATAAAGTGACAAAAAAATATTGAAATTTTATAAAAGCATGAGGTGCTTTCTACTTTTTTTTATAATAACTCTATATTGACAAATATCTGCCAATGATATATTTATAATCAAGTACCCCACGCTTTTTTAAATTTTATTTTTTATTTTTGTCAGCCACTTTATTGTCATTTCTAACTTATACTAAATCATTTATATTGAGTTAAGGGTTATCAATAGCTGTTGAACCATATCTATATATTTAAAATAATTTTTTACTTTTTAGTTCCAATTGCTATCAAAGTGTATTTTTTCCGTTATAATTGTTTTTTTTTCTCTTTAGTCTTTTTATTTTTTAAACTATAATAATCTTTATAAAAAAGACAAATTTACTAACGTCATATGGCCGGTTATAATGTGTCTAACCTGTAAAACCAGTCTTTTTTATCCTGATGCTCCTGGTCAGGACATTAGGTCAAAATTATAAAATTATTGCATTGTCAACGGTCCTTAATGCATATCGAAAAGTTAAAAATATTAACTTAAAAGATTTTGTTACATACACGTAACGAAATCAAGCTAATAAACGCGTTATAATAAAAAGAGGATGTTGCAGGATTTTGGAAACATAATGAGAAATGGCAAAAAAATTACGATCTGATTCAATTTGTACTCTAGAAGTATAATTAATACATAGCATTTTGTAGCTACAAATTTCACAACAATTTCACAATATTTTGAAATTGCCATATAATAATAACAATAATAATAATCTGGCGTCATAGTAATAATTAACATTGCTATAATGTTAGCTAAATATTCTTAAAGTTGATAAGTTAAAGTCTTGATATTTGTCCTATATACGGAATGGATAGGATAGACCATAAGAAGGAAGATACCAAATGCGAATAATATTGACAAATCAGAAGTAGTCAATTATTTACCGGAAGATGTTGTGATCAAACCGTGAAAGGCATATCAATTGAATTATAAAATATTTTTTAATTAGTTATGATATTGGTCAAACCATAAAAGACATCAATGGGGTTGTAAAACACTTTTTTTTATTTGTTCTGAAATGTGAAACTGAATTGCTAAACTGAAATGTAGAATAATTTGAAAAATAGATGTTTGTCTTTTTTCTCAAGACACAATCGTCACTAAATATGTGTATCTAGGTGCTGGCGTTATAACATTATCTGTGTCAAGTATTCACGAATCCTTCCTTTACAGCTTGTCTGGGGTGAAACATCAAAGGTTGGCTGCGGTTACACCTTCTACCACGATCCGTCCCGCGGTTACACTAAGCTTTACGTTTGCAACTACGGGCCTGGCGGAAACGTCATCGGAGCGCATCCCTACAAAAAGGGGAACCCGTCTTGCAGCTCCTTTGGACTATCTGACTCCCGCACCTATGACGGTCTATGCAGTAAGTTGAATTGTCTTATTTATTGAATTTTTTGAAAGATGAAACCCACCTCTTTTGCGATTGGTTTTCCTAGGCGGATGCTCTGGTCTTTCGTAGTTTTTATTGTAGAATATTAAGATTTAAATTTTCAATTGACATTAATGTTTCTTTCCCTTGATGTATTTTAACTCTATTTCTGATAAATGTTTTTTTACTAGCTTTAGTTATAAGTCTTATTTATGATCATATTGATCCTAGTCCTAGTTATTGAGTAGACATAGTTACGTTTCCATGTATATATTTTTTCCACTATTGACACATTCTTTTCGCCTGCCTGTTGTATATTGCATAGTTTATTTAATATACTTCTCGTTTCACTGTCAGACTTGAATGCATGTAGTCAAGACAGATTTTCAAAATTGGCTCTTTGTGCTATTATTCCATTGTCTGACTGCTTAGATTTAGGTCGTGTAAATACTAACAGATTCAAAAATCCTCGGAGAAAAATAATGTTATCATTGGTTAAGGTGAAAAAAAATCGCTAGTCAATTGTTTTGCACTCGTAAATTTGTATATTATCCGAGGTAAGAAAGCCACGTATCATCGAATTCGAATAGGCGTAACGCTGATACGCGTAATGTTAAAACAGTAACACAATTGTATTGAATTCCAATCCACCATAATTTGGAAACGTCAGTATTAATGATGCCACTATAGTTGTTATGAGTAGTCCAGAAAAGACTGTTGTATGTGCTTCTTTACACGTCGTAATGGAATGGGTAGTCCAGGTACGGCTACAATCTACTAAAAAACTGTCAGTTTTTGGGGTTTTGGTAGTCCAGATATGCAAGGCGTATAACACTGCCAGGAATGCAAATTCGTCATCGACGTTTGACATGTCTGCAATAGTTTTACACCATTCCTACCTAATTAAACATGACGTAGAATCTCTCAATAAATATGTTCGTCTTTGGCCATTATTGCAATTAGAGAGATCATTATCTAAAGAGCCCATATACATATTTTATTGTCAGTGTAAGTGGCTATAAAGATCAGGATAGATTGGATATAAAGATCAGGATAGATTAAGACAGATAGGTGCATGATAGGTAGTGTAAAATTGCTTCGGGAAGAGAAAAGGTACAAACACCTAGAAACTTTCTTTGGCTTAGATCTACGTCCAAATCAAATTATATAAAATACATCGATTCCAAACAGAAGACCGTTTACGTGGGCCACACCCGAATCGTCCGTGGCCCTCTTCGCTACTCCAATATTGACCATATGATAAACCTGCGTCTCTATTGATTAACGAAACGCTAACTGACAAAACGTTAGTCGATAGCCTTGACTTGAACGCGTGTAGTCAAGACAGAAATTAAACATTTGTCCAACTCGAGTTTCTGTGCAAATAACCAGTCGGCGCGTTTGTATGTTTATTTATAACATATATTCGCCACCTCGAACCGGACTGTATTGTTGTGTATGCACAAGGGAAATTGTTCCTCTTCTAACCGGCTCTTTAATAGAGGTTGCTGATGAACCTTTTGGTGCTTAGGAAACAAAGAAATGCTAGTTGAACTAGAGAGTGGGAAAAGCCTTACCTTACGCGAGAAATGTTCATGTGTGAGTCGCTGTGGCATCTCCCCTGCTCCAGATCAGCTCCGCAGCTCTCTCGTTGTTAAGGGCACTAGCGTATTTATGTTTTAAAAGGCGCACTATGTGTTCATCTCTAGAGTGGCCTGACCATGAAAGTCATAAATTAGCCATTCTATTGAGCAATTATGTTCAAGCTATAGGAGCCAAAATGATTGCCATCCCAATTATAAGAGTTCAGCGGCGATGGTAGCAGACGCATCCCTTTGGCTCGGTTTACATTAATTCTCACTGGCAGGAAAAGAAAGGGGTAAAAAAACCATTGATTATTACTAGAATAATTAATCGCTAAATGGGAGCTAATGGGCCCTTGCTGACTTGGCTACGAAGACTCATTTGTTCGGGGTCGGTCACACTCACGGGTCTGCGCACCGTGCGGCGTGAGCCAATCGATTGCGCACTCTGACTAACAGTCGGGGGAGTCTGGAAGCAGTACTGTTTCCTATAGAGAGGGGGTGGTTGCGGACCTTACTGCGACTGCTCTTGAAACGACCGTCGGATACCCGATCCTGGGTGAACAGCCGGGCAAAGGATGCCGTGGTCCGCGATAGATTCGGTATACACCGTTTCACCGCTTCGTAAGGGAGAGGACCGCGCAAGCGACCTCGAACTCGTAACCAATCGAGAGACCGGAGTAATCTGGTCGCAATTGGAAGTAAGGGCGTGAGCGTAAGCCCGCTCGGTAACATACCTGGTTATCTCGCGGATAAGTCGTTGGCCTCTTACGGGCATGTGGCGGAGCTTGACGGTGAACTGATTTGTCCAAGTCTTCTGCGCTCACTTCACGGGAGATAGAACGACCAATCGTTAAAACTTCCTGAGGCGACGGGTTCGCCCGTTGTAGTTGACAACTCTATTTTATTCCTGGTGTGGCCAAATATACACCAAATATAAACTGTAATTAATTTCAAATTTCAAATTTCAAATTTCAAATTATTTATTGAGTTCAAATTATGAGTACATTCAATATACAAAAGTCTTAACCTAACTTGGCTGCCGCCTGTTCCAAGGTAGACAATTTATTTTAGTTATCCTAAGAAATCTATAATATTATATTTATATAAATAAACAAAATCATACTTAATGTAACAGAAATATCTTAATTACCTAATAAAAAATCGTAAGAAAATGTCATGAAAATTGTCAATATTATTTTATTTAAAACATGATAAAAATTAAAATATATTTATATATATTAAATAATATGTATTAATAATATACAAAATAAAATCATTAATTGGGTAACAACATCTAAATATATTTTTTATTCTTTCTTGTTGCAGCTCAAGGCTTCGGCATGGACTCCTACAACTCCATTCCAGAAAGCTCCATGGACTTCTCAATGTACGGTGGAAATTCTTTCCCTCGGTTCGACGCATCGGCTCTCAATGACGTCGCTCAGTTCTCACCCTTGAACTCCCTGTCGAACGGTCTAAGTGCAATTTTCGGCCGCAACACCTTTTTCGAACCGAGAAAAAACGGATACAAATACGCTTTCCTCGGACGATAAAGAGAATCCTCATCGAATACTCCCCATCACCGGTATTAAATTTATATAAAAAACCTGAAGTCTGATTAGATGTAAAACAGCGGGATTAATTTTCAACGCCTTTACATTTTATTTTCAGTGATATAGCATGTAATTAACATAATAATAATAATGTAAAACGGTTGTGAAAATTATCTGTTATAGAAGAACAGTACTTATATGACTGGAGGAGTTGTAATTTGGGCTTGTCCTAGAATTGTCTTGGTTTTACAAGATATTAGAGTGTATTATATATAATAGATTTTAAGAAAGTGAAAAATCGCCATGTTTATTATAACTAAGTAAAAATTTATATTATTAAATAACCATTATAAAGTATAATATTATTTGATTTCTTATTATTATCTTATTATTAACACAACAATCACAGCCTGGTCTAGCGCCTACTAATATAAATGGACAGTTATAAAGACAGCATTACGTTATCTAGATAGAAAAATTATACGAACAAGAAATATAGATGTTATCTATATCACAATAATTATACAACCGTGGGTTTTCATTAACTGCATTAGTACGTTAGCGAGCTAACTAGCTACTGATAATTATAATTTGTATATCATGCAATGAAGAGATATAATTAATACATATATTAACTTTAATATACATATTATTTAAAACCTGTCAGCCGCAATTGACATTATTAATACTAGTATAACAAAAAAAATCGTGTCAATATAATAAAATTTATTGAAATATATCCTAAATTGATCAAGGCTATAAATATCGAAGGGCTTTGACTATTTCAATTGTCTGACTATCTTGTTTGTTTTGGCTAGGCAGCGTTCGTAATTGAAGATATCGGATTCCAGCAGTTTAATGAAATTGTCAACCGCCATAATTATTGCCTACCCTGAAATGTCGACATATGAGAATTTGTATGCTAGCGGTTTCTGATCTATTTCGGAACCCTCAGTAAGACACTTACAGTTAGCGATGATCTCTCCCCTCCCCCCCCCCCCACCCTTCGCCTATAGCTTAGCAGGTGATTTAATAAATATATTTAAACACTTATTAATGGCATTTTACCCGTTCCATGGGATTATATATACATATATATTAAAAATAGCTCTCATATTAGCAAGCGCAGAGTAAAAAGTGATTCAATTGAGTGCTTCTCGTAATTATTATTATTGTAGATCGTAATTATATTTTTTACATGAGCTGAGTATAATATAACTTTGTTTTTACTAATTGCCTTTTAAAAGAAAGTTTGATTTCATTGTAGCACGACTTCAGAAGTTTGAATCGAAAATGGGGAATAGGAGCAAAAGAAAATAAATCATCATCAGTTTGTGACTGCGTCTGTGTGTTACACAGAATGTAATTTTATTCATAATCTTAATACAGAATTTACAAATCAAAATTTATCTCCATAGATATGAAGAGTATGTGAAAATTAGAAGAATTTTGGATAAACAATGATCAAATTAGAAAACATCCATAATATAATCCTTAGTAGGATAAAAATAAAAGCTATATTTTTTGTAACTAAGGAAGAAACAACAAGTCACAAAAATATTCCGCTATGTGAAAAATATTTGGCACGATGTCACTATAATTACCAAGTTTTATATAAACCTATTAGAAGTTGACGGTTTTTTAAGAAAATAAGGAAAATAATAGCTTAGGTGATATATGTATGTACCTACGGAAACTTTCCTACTAAGCAAGGGTGACAAACACAATAATTTCTGGGAAATTTCCTGCACGTATGTGAATAACATTATTAAAATACTATAATAGTTAATCTAGGACATTTAAAAATGTTCAACCAGAACGTCTCATAGGGATAAATACCTCCGCATATCATCACCAATCAATCATCATTAACTATTAATAGCCAGCAGTTAAAGTAAATATAATCAAGTGCTTTGGCGATAACGCTAAAGCAAGGGTTGTAAAATCTTGGTAAAGCCTTGGTAAAATCTTGGTACACCCTCTTTTATTAAAATTATTAAAAAAGGAATATTTCCACGTTAGTTACAGATCCTCCTAATCTTGTTGATGTATATAGCAGTATTTTTTTTTACCTGAGGCAGCTGCGCCTTTTTTCGCCCTTAACTATTTACCTGTAACAAAAAATGGAGAAATGGATTTTAGAACAAGAAATAGTTGCTAATAGCTCTTAAATACTAATTATTGGTGAAAAAATATTAAATTTAGAATAATTCGGCCAAGACATCGTCTGCTCTATGACTTTTCTAATATCGTAGAATTTTATGAAAAAATAATTTAGAAAACCGAAAAAAGAGAAACGGATTAAAAATATCTTACATGATCATGTTTAAGTTCACTTAATAACCAGCTGTCGAAAATATTATTAATTAATATTGAGAACGACCTTTGGACAAAGACACTATAGTTACCTGCCGAAAAAACTCCATAACATATTTACCACGCAATTAGGCCAAGCTACAATCATTCAAAATGACGCTCACTATAAAACACTGGTAACATTATGGTTTTTACACTCGACAAGGGAGCACTGTGAGTCGTTAGTAACTAACGTTATTAAATAGGTGCACAGATGATTTATATTACTTATTATTGTTATTATTATCTCATTAGCTTCATAACTGTTTTCATATATCTCCCATATATATTATATCTCTTTTTTTTGTGTAATATATGTATATACTATAATAGTTATATAGTTATACACTTGTAGGATTTCCCAAGATTACAGAAATTACCTATACACCCGACAGATGAACGCAGTACTAAATATCACCTCAGTACAGGCTCTGCATAGTGAGGTGATAAAATCCCGCCGAAGCCGCACCTTTAGTAAATTTCCAGGGTTCTAAATTTTGTATGTACGACTAAATCATGTAAAATAGACTATAGGATATGTAATCTTGTAATACTAGGGATAAATAAAATAAATAAATAAATAAAATAAGTGATACATATTAATTTTTTTTTAAATATACATCTTTTATGAATATATCTGAACGAATCAACAATTATTGTATTAATTTTGCCTATTAAGACCAGAACCTTTGCATGCACCAAAAATTAGAATGAACACTTTTTACCAAGATTTTACATCCCTTTCTTTAGCATGATCGCCAAGGCACTTTATTATGTTTACTTTAAAACTTTTATCATATGTTAAATTATGAGTTATAACCTTTCGAGTTTTTATTAAAATATCCAATTTAATAAAAGGGCATCTAATGTTCGACTATATTGTATGTGGGGTTCCGTCGTCTCGATAACCATTGCAAGTGGTAACTCTGTATGTGAAACTAAACATAAAGTTGCCAGAGAAAAATGAAAATTCAAAAGTTAACATAAAATAACGCTTTTCCTGGGAAACAAAATCTTAAATTCAAAAAGTTGATGACTTCAACTTAGTTTTTATGTAGAGCAGTCTCCTCTACAACAAAATATTCTAATATAAACATGCTTTTTTATGAAAAAAAATATATGATACCTATTGAAAAGTCCTTGAAATATCTCTCGTGCAATCTTGAATCGTAAAGAAAACTAGATAAAAACTTTTGTTATCTGAAAGAATTCATATAGGCTTAAATAATTCCACGCCATCTTTTGCACGAGCTACGGACTAGCACAAACCTAAGAATATGTGGTTTGTGTCCAAGCTAAAACAAGTTCGCTCATTTCTTGTAATTGGGCAGATTTTTCTTACTTCAGATATTGCTTGGTAAATATTTAGGGCGATACTTTTTCCTGCTGTTACATTTAGGTAACCATGTGTACCTGTTACCGAACGTGGAATATCCATCTACTCGTATTTTATTGTAGGTACTATTACATGATTGTGTCTCCTCCATGAATTCTAAATAGGTACTAATATATCTTCTTATGACTGAATCTAAATATTAATAACCTATTCCATGAATCCTAAATTGCCATTTTTCCCACTGGTCATTTTACACTAAGATAACATCGGTTTGAGTCAAAATGCCAATCTATATATTAATTTGAAACGTGTTTTTTCCTGTAATTGCCATATTGAGAGAACGGATAGGTGTAAAAATTTGGTTGAGGTGTCTAAAAACAGCTCTCGGTCTGTAGATGTGTCATCAAATGAAAAAAAATAAAAAAGTCATTAAAAGAGAAAGCTCAAAAAAATAAACGTGTTTTGCCTGTAACCGCCAAATTGAGAGAACGGCTAGGTGTATAAATTTCTATGAGATGTTTAAAAAAAGCTCTCGGTCTGTAGATACGTATTCAAAAGAGAAAAATAAATAGTCCTCAAAAAAGAAAAATAAAAAAAACGATAGCGCCATTTGCTGGATTTCCGCGCACGAAGGGGAGGCAGGGGGAAATGGTAAGGGGGAGGGGGTGAGTAGGGGGTTAGGAAGAGGAGGGTTGGGGGGGGCGAAAGGGGAAATAGAGAGGGAGGATGATGAGGGAGTTGGAAAGAGGTAAGAAGGGGGGTTGTGGGAAGAAGGGAGAGAGTGAGGGAGAGGAAGAAGGTTTAGAGGAGGGCCGGAGAGGGTAGAGGTGAGGGTTAGGGTGGTTTCGGGGGGAGGAGGGGTTGGGGGTTTAGCGGGTTTGGCGCGCGAGGGGGATTGTCTGCTTGCCGGGAAAGTCTATGGACTAGTCTAGTTTAGTCTAAAACAAATTTTAGAGATTTCAATCATTTCACCGCCATCTAGCGTATAGTTCCTAAATTTATCTGAATTGGCGCGGAACTCTTTTTTTTTACTTTCAGTCACATGGCATATCACGTACGCGTCGCTCTTTGATAGTTGCGGTCCGTTTTCTCCAAGACCTATGTGACATTCCTGATCAAAGATTAAGTAAGTAAAGCATTGCAATGTAATCGAATTAATCCAAGGAAATATTATTTGTACATAAATAAGAAGTATGTTTCCATATATTTTAAAAATATTACAGTCAATAAACTGACCGTCGATCTCGACGGGTTTCAGCTAGTTATAATAAATTCAAATTTAACTGCATTATAACACTTTTTCATAATTAGTTATTCGTTTGACTTTTTCTCATTTGTTTGTTTATTTTGTTGTAAGTCTTCAATCACGGTAAGTTGAAAATTCGCGTTTTTTTTAAATATGACGTCTAGTGCTTGCGTTATTTATTACAGATTATTTTTTCTGGCACAATAGTGGCTATGTGTACAGTCAAGAACGCAATGTGTACAGTCAAGAACTGCAAACAACGATGGAGAACTATCGAACGCGATTAATGAACCGAACTTGGTTAATTGCTCGTTGTTACTACTTCCGCACGATAACTCACGACCATACAATTCACAGCAAACAAACGCAAAGTTGCAGGAGTTTCGACATAAGACTTTTCCTCATCCATCGTACACGCCTTAACAAAATACTACAATATTTTTCGTAATTTGGATAAGGTTTTGTAAGGGAAATAGTCACATTAAGAAGAGGTAGTGGACACGTCTATAAATGCATATATAGATCATAAGTCTCTTACAGTAGAATTATTATATTAATTATTTGACAATACAACTGCATAGATAATATGGGTTAACAATTCTACAAAAAAATAATACATATTTTACATATATTTTTTTTTAAATTCTTTTATAGTACTGCAGTTTCATAGGGAAGGACATATGAATTTTATTTATAATGCATCTACTTCTTGAGATTACAGTATTATTAAATTATTTTTTTACTATTTATTTATTTCTATAAAGATTACTTTTTCTTTGAGAAGTTAAAATTAATTTGTAGAAATCCTTGATATTGCCTTGAAATCTCTTTGCTTATTCGATTTGGTCACCCAACTAAGACCAACCCGTTCTAGTGTGAACGCTCCTAGTAATAAATTGTTTAATCGTTGTCGTATAATGTAAATAAAACTAAATTGCCTTAAAATGTGGTCCTCAATAATAAAAAACCATTTCATTATAAGAACGGCATTAAAATTTAATATAAAATTTCATTAAACATAGTGAGACAAAGATAATAGATGCAAAATAAAAAAAGAGAAAATAAAAGAGAAGCAAAAACTTAAGAAAAAAGTCATGAGAAAAATATGGAAAAAATCTTTGTTATGAAATATATGGCAAACATAAAATTTAATACTAAAATACCTAATCAAAATAAATAGAATCAACTCTCAAAATAATAAATCACACCTAATACTATTGACATAGATTGTACTTTTTACGAAAAATATCAGGGTTCCTTTATGTCCACGAAATATTCAAATAAAGCCGGTTTTATACTTCAGTCGAATCTTAACGACGATTCAAAATTATTTCAAGTTTGTATTCATATTGTTTTATTGACTGTAAAGTATATATTGATAATGTTACAGTCGAATTTCTGACCAAGTGGTACCATGCTTACCAATGAAATGTACCATGCATACGAATGCGTACATATAAAAAAATACCCATTTTATGCAGGAATTTCCTAAAAATTAATCATTTTGCAGTGCTAATTTCCTCCTTTATTTTTTTTTGCGTAGCTGTACCACAAATTCTGGTTTCAATAAACATTTCCCAAGCATAAAGAGAAACAACGGCTAATTGAAACTCGATAAATTCCCTCTAACGAGATTGCATTTTGATCGAAAAATAACTGCGCTTTATTACTAGGCGGTGAGCTCACTGTACGAATCATCATGGTAGCCAATTTGTTGAACAATTCGTTAGCTAATGGTTCTCGTGCAGTTGCTGCCACTATGGCCCACTATCTCGTTTTCAGTGTCGGCTCAACTTACGGTTCAGCTCCTATCCAGTAGCCTTCTCGAATGAGGTCTACCCAAGGAAACTATGTGTGTGTCAGGCTATCATGCTGGTGGATCAGTTTTCCGTGGGGGGTGACACTAGGGTGCTACTGGGCGGTTTGTGCACCGTTCGACGAAAGCCAAATGACTGTGCACTCCGGCTAATGACTGGAGAAGTCAGGAAACGATATAAGGTTTTCTAAGCAGCGTGGGTGGTTGCTGACCTACTGGAATCCGCCCTTGAAACGACCAATTGTCCACTTGATCGGATTCAGAGACGGGCAAAGGACGTCATGGTCCGCGATAAATTCAAGCTGATTTTTGATTTGTTTTTTTTTTTGGTGGAAGAGAGTTATTGGTAATAGTTAACTTTTTTATCCATTTTGCATTATATTTATATATATAGTGTTTCCGAAACTTATCGTCAAATATTAGTGGTTCGGAATATGGATTATTTCGAAGGAGCGGTGTGCGCTCTTTGGAGACCATAAATTCGATGTTATTCGATTTGTTTCAGCTCTACTTGGCGAGCGCTTCAGGATAGCTTGAGAAATCGGTTAAAAAATCCCAAAAATTCAACAAAACGCCACCGAAATCGCCCATCAGAGCGAATTGCATTCCTCACAAAAAGCGATCGATTTAAAATGCATCTCAACTTACTAAGCCTGGTGAAACACGTCAATAAGAAGTTTTCCACTAGCATAGCACTGCATTATCGTAATTATTTTTCAGTGTGTTTCATTCAATTATCAATCAAACACGGTAAAGTATAATTTTTGCTATAAAACGCTTTATCATTACAAACATTAGATAAAATCGGTCGTGTATGAGATTCACTCACGTGTCCTTTGGTCTTAAGGAGAAGTACCCCCCCCCCCTCCCCTCTCCCCTCCTCCTATAATACATCGCATAATCAATGCTGAGTTATGATATATCGATACAAACTAACGACGATGATTTTCAGATTACGGTTACTTATATAACATAATCAAAAGTCAAGAAGTTGATAATCCTTGAAGGGGATGAAAAATCTATCAAAGCTTATTAATTTTTCAGTAAAAATTATCAAATCATGAAAATTCCATTAAGAATATGATTTTGCCGATATTTAGTAGAAAGCTAAAAAAACTTCGAATGGTTACTGTAATAAGGTGCGGTCTGCTCGGACAACCTCTAATTGTCGTTGGTGAAGGATTGCAGGATTCTAGATAAATGCTTTGTTCGTGGTGGCACAGATTTATTGTAGGTTTTAATACAATACAAAGCGCACGCGAGCGAAATATAACTATACAACACAGGTATTACGGCAGCGGCGTTATCGACCGTCTTCTCCGATCGTAAGACAATCTGACGTATATATAAGTGGCGGCGTTCGACCAGTCCTCTCTTCACTAGTTGGTTGCGTTCGGCTGAGTCGCTCGATATAAGTTGCCACGCTAGAAAAGTTTAGGCTAAGTACGAAACAGTTACTAATTTGTATAAAGTATCCTTAAAATCTTTGGCTCTTAAGATTAATGAAACATTCCTTATTTGACAAATCTTTATACCGATTTTTATGATCCTCATTGGAAAGCCTTTTTGATCACCTCGTCCATGGATTTATCGCTACTTATATTATATTGCGGTATAAATATTTATTTTAAAGGCACACTGGGTTTTTGGTTGCCTATCCAAAGTATAGCTGAATCAATAATTAGGATAACACTTTCTTGGGAAGTGTATTTTGCCGGTCACTAGATCTTAAGTTTATTTATAATGCAATACTAGCGCCCAATAATAATCGACCCACAAGTTTCGTTCAAGTGTTGATTGCGCAAAAATACTTTTCATGCGGAAACACTGTCGTCAGTAATATGCAAAATGAGATTAATAAACGGTCAGGGTAGTCATCGCACCAGTAGGTAGCTCTTGGACTGTATGTGGTTGATCAAGTCAAGTCAAGGCAAGGCAGGGTGAAGTCCGTCTGAAGGAACGCCGTCGTTTGAGGTTCTGTCGCATGTGCTGACTGCGCAGGTGACAGACCTTGTTTATGTTGGGGTTATAACGACGCGCGACGCCCAGTTATTCCCGGGCATTGTTTCCGAACAAGGACTCCAAGCAGACAAAGCCATATGTGGACAGTAATTGCATGAACGCAAGCAGTCTCATTGTTTTTCCCGCGGCGAAGGCTCCGTTTGTACGCCCTGCTCAATTTATAAAATTGCAAGCCGTAATCGGTTTTCCTCCTATGATTTTTCGAATAACTAAGCGTAACCTCTTAAGTGCCGAGTGGTCTAATCTATAAGGTACGGAAAACCACTATAACGCTGCGCCGTATACCCTATACCGGCCGATGATATTTGCGGGATTTTGAAACCAATACGCGTTTTTGCGAAGTAATATCGACTATAATCCCTTTCCCGTAAACCAATCGATGTCAACATACTACTCTTTATGAAGAATATGAAAAGAGACGTGAGTAATCGTATTTCGAAATATTAATCGCCCGCCGGTCGTACATACTCGTACACGTACATATATCGTCCACATGTTGTTTGTGATATTGTCTCGAAGATCGAAAAATTATTACAAGTTACATTTAACTATTATACATGTTATTGTAGGTACGTGTTATTATTTAACTAAAGTAAATTATGTTATTGACATAAATGAACCAGAAACATATAAAAATAGAGGCGTAAAACTAATTGTTCCGGAAATCAAAATTAACATAGTTACGGACTTGTATCGTGGGTTTTTTTTTTTTATTAAAACATTATTACTTAGAGTCCGTACTTACTGTTATTTAGTATTTGAAATAGCTATTTAATAAATATATGTTGTTGTATGTCATTGAAAAAGGAAATTTCAAAATTTTAGTCATGATCGTTACGTTACGGTGGTGGACTTTGAAAAACCTTACATGTATCCAAAGTAAAATTTCAGTATAATATATTACGATGGACTGAACCTAAATATTTCATTTTGTATTGTAGGAAAGTTATTCAGTTTCACGAAAATGTGAATTAAAAAGAAAAATCTTACTAAAAAAGATAGTTTACTTATTTCATTAACATTTGGGATGAAAAAATATTTTGTAAAGATTACTAACTGTATCGAGTACGAAATCAGTTAACAACAGGCCAATAAATACATAAAACACCATGGGCCGTCTCCCAGCGAGGAAGAAAATATTTTACTTTTTAACACAAACAGTGGGGCTCAATAACCTTTCCTCTTGAACTAAAACCGGAAATTAGTTCACGTGAACGAGACAGGGAAATAAGTTAGAGCGGAATATGAAATGGACGGTTATCACTTGTCCGCACTAAAACAACCTACCGGAAATAAAACGATTAAATCTAAGACCACACGAAGTATGATCAAATTTATTCGGATGACTGTAAATAAGAAAGGTGGTTTGACGAGGGAAAACTGACCAACTCTGTCCCGTTGGTTTCCACTAATTATTATTTTTAGTTCTAAAAGAAAAGCAATCGGGCCCAATATCGACTTACCTTCTGAATCGCATCTGGATCTGATTTACATTGACATATATCTTAAAATTTTATTTTGGACCCGTATGTCTCTCCCGATTAATTTGAGAGATAACTCAGAATTTACTTGCAAGGGACATAGTTTAGATTCACAGATTAGTCTTAAAAAAGTTACAGACTCATTTTAGCACCCCTTTTATTTAAAGTGTCCCAACAAAGAGGATATTACGTTTGATATAAAGGATTGCCGTTAGTAACGTACATATTAAAAATTAATTAAAAACTTTTATTCACTTACAACTCTTGCGTTAAATGCAGGCATGTATGCGATTATTAACATATCGGTAGGTTTAATACTGGCCGACATAATCGAAACGATGATATCCAGACAGACAGTCAGTCAGTGTTGACTACAACGGGCGAATTCGCCAGCCCAGGCTGGTATAACGATACGTGATCGTTCTTTCAGTCGTGGGATAAGCGTAGAAGACGTAGAGACAATAGACAATCGACTATCTAGCTCCGCCAACTAGCTTGCGAGAGGCATGCCCTTACCGCTTGGCACCGGGTAGTTAACCCAGCGGGCAGACCAAGCGTCCTCGCTACTATTTACGGGCAGATTTTTCCGGCCTCCCGACTGGTTACAGGTTCGAAATCGCTTGCGTGATCCTCTTCCTAATGTAGCGGTGATCGGTGTATACCGAATCTATCGCGGACTACGGCATCCTTTGCCCGGCTTTCACCCGGAATCGCATAGCCGAATGGTCATTTCAAGAGCGGCTGTCATTAGGTAAACAAGCGCCGTCGCTCTATAGGAAAAAATACTGTTTCCAGACTCCCCTGGCGGTCAGTCGGAATACCTAATCGATCGGCTGACACCGCACGGTGCGCAAACCGTCCAGGGGCCCTCGAAGGTTGACTCCTAAGGGAAACTGGCCCACATACCAGAGTCCAAATTGGGCTCTCACTTCTGCGTGAAGGCCACCGGATGGGCGTTGACCCGTAAGTTTGGCCAGACAGACTGCAAAATATCAGCAATCAATTTCCGTATGTACGCTTTGTTACAGAACCTTGAAAATAATATAATTTTGGCAAACATGTTACTTGCTTCCGGTTTGAATAGGCAGGGTGTTCCACGTCACGGGTAGCCACAAAGAAACGCTGTAGTGGTTAATTCAGTCGTCGGCCACTTGCGAACATGTGGCCTTAGAGTACTGCAATGTTTTCTTTTATATGCGAGCTTTGGAGGGCGCATTTTCAACTAACTAACACCCGACTACCTCCTCGCTGGGTCATAGCAGCCCAACAGAATGCGACGGTTCGCCATGGAGACAAGTGATCGCGTACAAGTACTATATGCATGCCCCTTAAACTAGCAAACCCGTAATAATTGCACAAAAACTGCAACGGTAAAATGGCCAGTGAATAGTAGTAAAGCAGATACTAGTAATTCAACCGAGAAGCATGACTATTTTTCAGTTGGATAATAATAGTAAACATGGAATATTCCAAAAAATAAATCGTCAACAAAATACATATTTACATGATTTGAATGAAAGATATTATATACATACATATATGTATATATATATATATATATATATATATATATATATATATATATATATATATATATATATATATATATATATATATATATATATATATATATATATATATATATATATATATATATATATATATATATATATATATATATATATATATATATATATATATATATATATATATATATATATATATATATATATATATATATATATATCCAAGCTGGGATTTCCTTCGCTGCTTTTTAAGTACCTTTTAGTAATTTTATTTTAAATAATAATATCATCCTATAAACGGATTTCTTTACAAAACTTATTATATATATATATATATATATATATATATATATATATATATATATATATATATATATATATATATATATATATATATATATATATATATATATATAATATATATATATATATATATATATATATATATATATATATATATATATATATATATATATATATATATATATATATATATATATATATATATATATATATATATATATATATATATATATATATATATATATATATATATATATATATATATATATATATATATATATATATATATACATATATATATATTTTTTAGAATTGATCAATAAGATGATTATAAAGTAAATAATTATAAAAGCCACTTACATCGTGACGAAGGATTCCCTTGATCGGATTCGGGAATGCTTTAGGTGTTAACGAGAATGATGAATGCCTCTCACTTGCGGAAAGAGGAGTAGGTTTAAGTTGGGCCCATTTTTCAACTAGTAAACGCTCACCCTTCATCCAATTATCTCAAAAATTAAGCTACAATCCTTCTTTATACGTAAACTCACTCAATTTCCTATTATTTCGAGGGAAATAACAAGACAAGACGAGCTACTTGACAGATGGAAGAATTTAAAATTTCAAATTTCGTTTTTTTATTTTCTAAAGGTGCGATATAAAGAAGCTGCGATCAATATTCAGCTGAAAACTTAAAACTAAAAGCGTGACATGCCCTCATATCAATGAAAGGAAGCAGTCAGCTCTTTCCTATTAGTTGGAAAGATTACCTTTAACCTAAATGGATTATTTACAATGAACGAAACATAAAATATGTAAAAATTCAATATTTTGAAATATTAGATAGTTTTGTGTATATATTATATTAAAAAGAATATATACACAAAACTATCTAATATTTCAATATATATATATATATATATATATATATATATATATATATATATATATATATATATATATATATATATATATATATATATATATATATATATATATATATATATATATATATATATATATATATATATATATATATATATATATATATATATATATATATATATATATATATATATATATATATATATATATATATATATATATATATATATATATATATATATATATATATATATATATATATATATATATAACCTACAGTGTACCGTCGAAAGTGGTACTCATCCAAAAATACATCTCGTTTAAACAATAAGCATTTCCCAATCCAGTCCGGGAAAACCTTCCAGCTATGTAAGTGGCTTTTATTATTTTAATTTTTTCATCAAAGTGTCATCCTTTAAACGAATTCTTAAAAAAAAGATTTTACAAAAAACCAATCAAATATTAACAATATTATACAATTTTATCTTATGTTTTGAACTCTTGTAAATATCAAATAGCCTTAAGTATAAACTTCTCGACCAGAAATTACGATTTATATCTTTTTTCATGGGAACGAGCAAATGAAGTATTTTATTTTTATTTTCATTTAATAGCTGGCTGATAGCGAGCCCTGCAATCGTATATCGTCCTTTTAAAGAGTGGATATATTCGAATTTCAAATCAAATTTTCGAAATGTCATTCCGCATTTAAGAGACGATTGATTGTGATTTTTTTCATTGTTTTTGCTTAAATTTGTCTTTAATAAAGACATTTTATTTTGGTTTGCAAAAGGATACGCTTTGTTTTTGAGATGTGGATGAAGGGTGATCGTTCGCTAGCGATAAAGGGATCCCATTAAACCTACAGTGTACCGTCGAAAGTGGTACTCATCCAAAAATACATCTCGTTTAAACAATAAGCATTTCCCAGTCCAGTCCGGGAAAACCTTCCAGCTATGTAAGTGGCTTTTATTATTTTAATTTTTTCATCAAAGTGTCATCCTTTAAACGAATTCTTTAAAAAATATATATATATATATATATATATATATATATATATATATATATATATATATATATATATATATATATATATATATATATATATATATATATATATATATATATATATATATATATATCTATATATATATATATATATATATATATATATATATATATATATATATATATATATATATATATATATATATATATATATATATATATATATATATATATATATATATATATATATATATATATATATATATATATATATATATATATATATATATATATATATATATATATACATATATATATATATATATATATATATATATATATATATATATATATATATATATATATATATATATATATATATATATATATATATATATATATATATATATATATATATATATATATATATATATATATATATATATATATATATATATATATATATATATATATATATATATATATATATATATATATATATATATATATATATATATATATATATATATATATATATAT